>BQKZ01001848.1:64713-85041 GCA_036244855.1 Temnopleurus reevesii | reverse complement strand
GGTTAAGAGAGTTGCTGGAAAATATTGAGATTGTAAATTACATTCAGGATCTCTTGTAAGTAGTTATCTTTATTTGCACTTGAAAAACATTTTCCACGTTTATGTGTACTCCAGATATTTATTATCATGACTCCAATTGAATATAGAACACATAATTATTCCATCTTTCCCCCTTTTCGGAAATATTGGTTGTTACGGTTACAGTAATTGAATGCTCAAATCATGAAAGTATGGCTGGCTATGGTAGCAGAAACGTGACAAATAAATGTGTAATTATTAATTGCGAGTGAGGATTGATATGATACGAAACAATGGAGATGGAAAGAAAGCAATTTGTTTAAAAAAAATTAATTAGTGTGCCATTTGAATACAATCGCAGTTAGAAACGGTGAATCAGAAACGCATACAGTAAAACGATTTTGTTGGACTTTCCCGATCCGAGGAATACCGAATACAGGTTTAGCAAATAGCATGAAAAAACGGAATCTTAAAACAGAAAATGGGCAAATGCATGCTTTTTAAATGCACTCTTTCTCCAACACATGTACTGCATTGGAAATTTACTGCCCATGCGAGCAGAGATACCTGGTGCTAGAGAAGCAAAATCGCCTTGAAGAAAACTAGAGCTTGCTTGGTGTGGTAAACATTCAACAAACTAAAAAAAACAATCTTTTCGAAAATTCGCCTTGAATTCTGTATCAATGTAGAATCAAAATATTCCCATGATGATGGAAAATAAAATGTTTTGATTTTTTCTTCTAAACTGACCGTAAAATTAGATGAAGATGATTGAATGTAAATCATATTATGCACCTCTATTATTTTGTTCAAATGAAGATTACAATTTTTGCACTCAACCCCAAGTGCTTCTTCCGAATAAATTTCCTTCCCTGAGAGAATAAGAAAAAGCCCGATACCATGACATAAGGGCTAATTGTCAATCCACCTTTATGAAAATGGTATATAGTCTTATAATCTATTCTTAGACATTCATTGATTAGAACAATGTACAAGCACAATTTTCTTTATTTTCCGCAGTTTTATTCTGCATTTCTAGTTTTGCGGGTGAAAACAAAAATGTTGGAATCAAATTTCAAAATGTAATGATTATTCAACAAATTATAAACCCTAATTTGCTGTTTACATGGTTTACGTGTTCACCTTGATTGAAATATGTCTTCTTAAAAAGTTCCGTTTTCTTTGTTATGAATGGGGATTGTGGTTACCCATGTGTAGTACTGTATAAGTTATCTTTCCAGAAATAGTCCTGAAAAGGACAGCGAAAAAGCTATAAAAAGCTTTATCAAAAATTTGCTCGTTTTTTTTCAGGACTACTTCATGAAAATGCTCCTAAATGCCTCTTTTACAGGTGAAAAAAAAAAGTTAAAACATTTTATGATTCCTTTGGAATGATCGAAATACAGGACAAGCAGAGAATACTTGTACTTTCGAATACTCTTTTATCACTCTTAAAATGTTAGGCAAAAGTTTAAAGAACACTGTGCAACATATACTGTTCACACAACTACGGTATTTGTCAAAATATCACCCGGATATCCAACTAATGGTGAAAGTTTCTACTGTAAGTTGGATACACAACAACTTTTGGTTCAAATATGCCCGACTTCTGGTGAGAATTCAACTATAAATCTGACAAACTTTAACCACTATAGTTGACCGTACAGAATGTTACCCAGTGTTTGGTAAACGTTGCCTTAGGTTTTGTGTAAAATTTTGCCCAAGCCTCTTCCTTTGGAAACCATCTATCATGATCACACATCACCCAGCTATCATGATCTCTCACTAAAACCATCAAAAAGGCTGGTGTTAAATTCAACTGGTGTTATTCGATATGGATACTGAAATTGTGTTCATGTAACACCCATGGTGTTAATCAACACCAGCCAGGTACTGTATCCATATCGGAAAACACCACTTGAATTTAACACCACATTTATCGCAGTGACAACATTCAACATATATAGTATAAATCATCCAATCAATCAATCATTCATTAATTGATTTATAACATTCAATCAATCGATCAAAAACTGTATCTTTCAATTAACTTACACCCCTTCATACAATGAAAATGATGAACATCCCTTCAAAATATCTGCGATACTTCCAGTTTCTTCTCCAATTATATTTCAATTGATTTCAAGTTTTTGGATTTATAAGAACGTATTCTTGAATTGATATCGAATGAGAAATTCTTGATGCAAATGAAGAAAATGCAGGACTTCGAAGGGATGTTTATCGGGTACAGACCGTACTCCTTACCATAGACATACCTATGTCCTTACTAAACAAATCACTGTATTCATCTTATCAATCAATCAATCAATCAATCAATCAATCAATCAGCCAAACAAGGAAACATTCGTATTATCACAAATTGGCATGATTATCAATATTCAATCACTACAATCAACCAGCACCAGGTTATAGATCGCTTTATCTCTCAATTTTTTTATCATGTTTCTCTCAGTCAATCAGAACTGCAATCATCCTCTCAATCATTTTAATCAATCGATCAAACAATGCCATCAGTTATCAATTACACCGAAAGCTAATCAATTAACCAATCAATCACATTACATGTCCATACACAAATTGCAAAAGCAATCAATCAATAAAAAACTTCATCTCCTCATGTATTAATCCCATTAAGAGCCGATGCAAAATTCAGGACAAAATAACTGTTTCACAATGATTCAAATTTCAAATCATGGAATATTTTTTAATATCTCTTCGACTGTACATTTATGTACAATAATAAAACACCACAATAACATTTGACACGGCTGTTTTAACCTCTCTATACAGAAAAGGAGTTGTATATATACATACACACATAAATATAACAATTATAAACATCATAGTGAACGCATAAAGTGAGAACACGAAGAATAATAGATTGAGTACGAAGTTAATTAATCTTTCTAATGGTTCGGAGGGTTAATTTGCTTCTTTCTAAGAAGCGTGACGCATTAATGGTGACAAGTAATTCAAATGAATTCATTTTAGGGTGACAAATGGGCTGTCGGATGTATCGATGACTTGTCAACACACGGAACAAAAAAGAAGCCTGAAATGTGAGGGTTTTGGTGTAAATAAGGTCTGCTTTATTATGAGGCAGGAGGATGCAGTACTTGGAGAGTAATTAATAAAAGATGACATTTACGAGTAAAACAAAGCAGCGGGAAGCCTTTTTCTTCATCTCCCTCCCAACTCCCTCATTCGCTCATTTTCTAGCGGAGATATGCTAGTGATTAATTGGCTTCTTAATGGTGGTGGTTTTAAAAGATTCACGAGCCCAGGACGCGCTAAAGAGGAGATAAAATACGACTGTCTTCCCGTCCGATGCCATCAGTATTATGATGGCGAATAGGATTTATGTTCTTGACACGGGCTGGGGACCTTTTACAGATTGATGAGGTGGGGTCCCATACAACCCGTCCATGATAATTCACCCAAACCATGTCTCGCTCTGTAGCATCAATCACCCCGCCCCGTCATCAGGGTGCTAGTCAAGCGTATAGCTCTCGTCCTGATGCGGAAACAGGGAGATGGAGATGAGGAGAGAATGAGAGAGGAGGGAGGATGCGGAATTGAAGCAAGCAACTAATGAGGGGAGCATAAATGATCGCTACGACTCGCCAATACGGCACCTCGGCAGCTCGAGCCGCAAACATGATATAGCCTCAGCTCTCTCGCACCGCGCCAAGGAGGAAGATAAATTGCTACATTGGTCTGTTTGCGCGGCGGCCATAACTCATGGCGGAGCCGAGAAAAAAAAGCGTAGCGGAAGATGAGATGATAAAGAGTTTCTTATGATGAAGGCAAGACAGTGTTTAGCATCTCACCCTCTTACTCATGCTCGTAAATAGATGTTGCATCCCCAACTGTTTAGGTCCCGTGTGAAATACAGGTCATAAATAATTACCAACGATCTCCAGTTTATTTCTTACAAGACGCAATCCTAAGTGAAAACAAAGTCCCCTTCTGCAACTTCATCCCTTATAATTTGCTCTCAAATACATACCAAATAAATGAATATAAATCAAGCATGGGAATAAGAAAGTGGATTACTAACTAGCATTGGAAATTATTTTTGAAGACATAACAAATTGCAAAATGCAATAATTAAGCCGAATTTTGATAGATTGTCAAATTAAAAGCAATGAAAATACCAAGCTGATGAATATTTGCACCAATGTCGCCTAGCCGGTGTCGGGTTACACCGCTAGGCGGCCCGACTCCCCAGTCACTCGACGACCGTCTTATTGAGGGAGGAAAATGGACTCGTATTTCTCTTGCATTTTCCTATCATCAATATTTATCTCTCAGTGATGATTAAACCCTACAAATCGTATTTTCATTATTTCTGGAAATAGTACTTTTTTGGATGACAAAGATAATATTACATTCTATGGTCGAGTGGCACTTTCAAGTCCACAAAATTTATGCATTTTTGAAGTACTACGAATTCTGAAACAGGTTTCAACTGAATACAGAAACTCTTGTCAAAACTCAAAACATTGAACACACAATAACACAATATCAGTCTTTTTTCAAGAACGTCTTTAGAAATGATTTTGGCTAGTGTGGCACTCCTGCAGCAGCGAGTCTTCCTTTGAGGTCGTGGAAAGCATACGGGGAGTAGTAGGCTCCTGCTGGAAGTCCAGGGAGGGTGGCTAGGGAGGTTGGCAGGGGTGTCTTGTAGGGGTGGTACCTCAGGGCGGATCCAGGGCTGAGTGGGGAGGGGGGTACTCCGGGTTTAGCGAGTCCTAAGGAGCCTGGGACCCCTGCTGGGTAGTGCATGTAGTAAGCACTAAGCTGAGCATTGAGAGATGACGCCAAGGCGTACGGGGAGGGGGCACTGACAGCCTCGCTAGACTGCATGGTGTGGGTGCGGAGATGTTGCAGCAACTCCTCACCACTGCTGAAACGCTTCCCGCAACTTGTGTTGCCGGAGACCCAGTTACATACGTGTCCTTGCTCGGTTTGAGCGGGAACTGGAGGAGGTGGGTAGAGATAAGGCGTGGTGGCAGCGGTGGGACTCCCCGATGGAAAATAAGCGGGAAAAGCACCGGGAACGGGAAGTGCGAATGGTACAGCTCCGCTCAGGGATAGTCCATCATGTCTACACTGTGTGCATGCTGCTCCTGATGCTGCTGACGCTGCTGAAGCTGCAAGAGAGGCTGATTGGCAATGTGAACAGTACGGGTCGCGGCAGATTGGCATCAAAGTCGTGCCTCCATCGGCCGTCTTTACACGAGCATAGGCGGTGGCGTAGGGCGAACCGGCTGTAGCAGCTAAGAGATGTCCAGCATGATCCTTTGAAATACTAGCAGGGTCAGCAATGTGAGGCAGATGCCCAAGAAGCTGTGAGGGGCATCCACAATGTCCTGATGTGGGTGGAGTACTGGTGTGAGATGTAGCGGGTTTGAATCCCGTCGCGAGTGCAGGCGGGACGAGGTGCGTCGGCAAGACAGGGGCTGAGGTGACCTGGGCGTGCGGCTTAGAGTCCCCGCGATGACTAGGACTATGCCCGCCCGAGCTCGCACAACCAAAACTATGTCCAGTACTGGTATGGCTTGAAACTGTCTCCGTCGTGCTCTGGTTCGAACTAGGTCTCGACGACTCCGTCCTCGTTTTCGTCGGCGACGCTGGCGATGATGTAAAAGTCGTCGCGCTGGCGATGGGTTTAGAGTCCGTGCTTGTAATCACGCTCAGCGGCGATCCTCGGGAGAGCGATTTCTCTGCGAAGGCTGCGATTTTGGTCACGTAGGCATCGCCCTCTCGTTTCTCTTTCTGCTTGTAGGGCTTGAACGATGACCGGTCAACGATGTCGGGCACGCTGGTCGCTGCTTTCTCAGGAGATTTCTTGCCACCGATGTCGAGCGGGGCGGTCAATCCAGTCTTCATCTCGCTCGAGTTGGGAGGAGGGTCTGGTTTTCCGATGCTGCTGCATGTCTGGGCAAGCAGGGCAAGTGGACTCTTTTTCGCATCCAACTGTAACGACAATGAAAGGAGAAATACATACATTAATAAGCAATCATTAACATATATTTGTTGAACTGTTTCATTGCCGAATGACATGTGAGAAACGGACACATATTGCAGTTATCAATGTTGAAATTTCAGAAAGATTGAATCAAATTCATATGAGTTATATCTTATACATGCATTTATATTTATGTTTTATAACCCAGGGTAGGAAATACGTGTCTAGTCATGCTAAGTTATTACTGCAAGATGTCAAACTTATATTGTTTATATATTTTCTCTTTGAAAATAGATGAGGATATTTCCTTCCTTTTAACATCTCGAATAATTCTAAATGTAAATCGCTTCGAACCCCTTTTGGAATTGGGACTAATAGACCGAAAGGGAAACATAATTCATCCTTGGAATTCCAAAACACTATGAAATAACTTTCGATTTCATCATCAGCCTAATGTTTCCCCCTCAAAAAGAGTGACATGGCGGATGGCCGTGCCCTTGCTATTTTCTTCTCGCAAATAATTTGGTTGAATATGCAGAATCTACCCAATAAAATAAGGAATCGGCCACAAGTACATGTACTACATTTCATTCAAACCCTTGTCATTCCATCATAATCTCATAGAAAATAATACCTAACAAATGAACAACAGTGACACGAGTCAAATTTTGAACAAACAATAGAAGTCCATCAATTTGTATCACTCATGTAACATATATATTTCACATGCAATTTTTCAACACGTTATAGTTCCGAACGAAGTGAGAAATATCACAGCTTTTGTTCAACCAAAGCGCTCTCAACCAGAAGAGCAAATAACTGTACATCTTTCGTAAAAATAAATTTATAAAGTTTATGCATGATTGGTTTCTAAACAGAAGTGGAAATGACACCACAATTACATTGAATATGTGAATTCAGGCATATAGATCCCTTTCTTATGTAGAGTTGTTTTGTATCATTTTTCAAACCAAATTGAAATGCCCGACTCTTTACTTTACATTTTCTTTAAGATAAACATGATCGTTTTCCTTTGAAGATAACAGTGATATCATCGGACATATTTCCAATTTCTAACAGTGATTATTGCAACGCATGAACAAAGAAAGTGAATAATTAACACATTTATAGTTGCTTTGATAAACAAACTAACATGATTGGAAAGCACCCTAACATATAATATTCATATTTTCACATGTACATGCACATACTAGCAATGCATATATTAGTAGATACACTGCAGACGTGTACAAGTCGTGACTGGCTATGCAGTACACGTAAACTGGGAAATCAAGGCACGTCAATGAACTTGCCAAATCGGCAACTTGAACCTCGATTTTCATAAGAAATACTGATTCATGGTGATGTTTGATATACAATGTTTGAATATTACTTAAATTACGTGGCTTATAATGTTGTCTAACAAAAATAGCAGCTACGGTTGCTTTCACAAACGGTCTACAAACGTTGACAAACATGATGTAGGAGAGAAATGATTTCCTATTTCCTCCGAGTGCACTGGGGTTGCTTCTGTAAAATCGAGCTCTTGATTATAGTTTATTTCATGGAAGTATGGCTGAGAACATGACGACGAAAAGGCAATAGAATACTTCTGAACAGTAAACAATACCTTGAAATCATGAGTGAATATGATATTTCTAAAAGAGTGAGACGATATTATCACGAAAAGATATATTTTGTGAACTATACTTACGATCTCTTTAACAATATTGATGGGAAACACTGGTAGTTAAAATAAAATACCACTATGTCAGTAAAAATAGCGTTGTGCAATGTTTTAGAATTAGCGAATATACATCAAATAATTTTCCTGTTGTGAAGTAAAAGTTATTAATGATTGAAAGATAGATATCGGTCATGTCGGTGCTCATTCAATAAAAATATTTCAAAATTCTTACCGTAGTTGGGAGCGGGTCCATGGGTTGTAAATACTCCGTATGCATTAGGGGTTGCGTCCTAGTCGCAAGCATGTTGATAATCGGGTATAAACCAAGAAATATTCACAAGTGGAACAGCTCAATATGAACAGAGATAGGCAGAATATCACAAGATAGGAATCACGAGAGGAAGCGAGAGTGCGAGTCGGAGGCACACACGTCTGCTATCAGCGAGAGTTGAGCTGTGAGTAGTGTTGGTTAGTGAGATGTGCAGGCGGTGGGCCGTCACTGACGGGCCCGCTAGCTCAGTCTCATTGTGCGAACGGATTTGTCTCAGCGAACCACACAAGCACTCCTCTAAGCACACCGCCGCTGCAGACAACAGACAAAACCACAAATTTGCCGACAACACTTCAAGTCAAACATTGAATTTACAACGCGAGATGAAGGGACTTTACCGATGACCAATCAGCGCGGGGCGACGGCCCGTGCGCGCTGTGTGATTGGTTGGTCAGGAATCGTAGCTGTCACACGCAGGGGATGATTGATATGTGATCCTGTCACATGCTCCGCGCCAGCCAATCAAATTCGCGATTAGCAATTCCCGTTGGCAGGCGTCCAGTGCAGCTAGCTGTTCTGCGATCAATCAAGTGCGGTGTCAGCCTTGTCAATTCCGTCTGATTTATGTCAGCGTTTTGTTGTTGATAACATGGCTCGAGTAATTTGAAAAACGGCTTTTGAAAGGGGGTATGATTCCCCGAGATAAATCGTCCCAATAATCGCAATTAATGTGTGACAACAAAGAGACCGGCGGACTAGCTTTGAATGACAACCGCACCCTGTCCGACAGCCGGGCTTTTTTCTCTCCCTTTTTTCGGAGCTGATGGGAAGGAAAGGCTAACGGGACATGCTTTTATTTAAAACAAGCAAGCTCTATGGCACACATTTCGCACTTTTCTTTTACAATGTGTCGGTGTGTTGTGTATTTGAGCTGTTGTGTGTTGTGTGTGTGCAGCGCTCGTTAAAAGCCGTTTCTAAACCCCTACCGCCTTGTTGTTCCAGAGCAAACGAACTCGAGCCGTGCACTCCGTCGGGCTATTGACATCGCAGTGCCATTGGAGCTCCTTGGCGGTAGGCTTCAAAGGGTAGGCAGGGGTTCGGCGAGATTTTTATCTCACTCGTCAATCAATCAATGCATCAGCAAGCAGGGTCTTTTTACAGACAGACTGGAGATTGACGGGCGGATAGCACACATGACAGACTGTCGCTTTTTAACACTAGCTGACAACTAGCTGCCGGGGTTCAGGGGTATGATGGAGATGGCGAGGGAGTCGTATAGTCCCAATGAGGAAAATATATGAGCAGAGGAGAATGGAAGAGGGGGAAGGGGAAACGCAAGGAAATGAGAAAAGGGAAATTAGGGAGGGCAAGAAAACGAACAAAATAACGCAATGTATCCGGTGCGAGGGGTATTAAAAGAAAATGAGGTTTACTTCAATCTCCTTTTCCTTCTGTCTCGGGGTTTTTGTTGTGTAGACTGATTGACTGGCTGCTGGTGAGCGGCAAGCTCTGAGGAATGGAAAATAACGCTTATGAAAACATGCTGGTTTAGAGGGGAATAGTGATGATTGCACTAGTTCTAGTCTCATGGGGCGACCATTGACGGTATGCACAATAACAAGAGAAGGGAGACCAACCCTCGATAAATGGAGGGAGGGGTGAAAAATAGAAGAAAAAAATAAGGAAAAAAAAAACGCTTTGTAAGTATACGGAGAGGAGAACGGGGCATGAAAAAATATCCGAAAACAACGACGACCTTTACACACTTGCACTCTTCCTAAGCACATTTTGATGAACTAAATTGGAAACAGTAAGATGAGCAGAAAGATTTCCTCCATATTTATGTCTGCTTATGTGCAGAAAAATAGCTCGAAATAAATCTCCACCCTCAAACCTCGATCGGCGCTTGATGAAGATTGAAGATGGAGGATAATGATGAATAAGTTGGGAAATTTATAGCAGGCGATCGTGTAGAAAGTGAATGCACTCTGCGTCTGATATTGCAATCGCCGTAAATTTTCACTGAACAACCACGGCGGGTTTTTGAGCGCAAAGAGAGAAAAAAACTGGCTTGTCTCGTTTTATTCTAGTGGTCTATGTATTTTCATTCCCTCGACTTCTTGCAATTCATCATCTGAGAACATTCTTCATCAGCAGAATGTATTGGTCTCAGAATAAAATGAAAGTAACATGAATTGGATTTGAAGAATTTGGTGGAATAGTCTGAATATAGAGGGGTATCAATCTGCATACTGCAATTTTGTAAACAAATTTCGGTATAAAAATACCATGTACCTGTAAAAAAATGTACATATGGACTATATTTGCTGATGGCTGTCAAATAAGATAAGATAATATATATTTGTAGGGGCCGGTTTTGTTGTATAAGTTTGAGTGTGACAATGATAACGGTTATGAATCCCATTTTTGCAAAGCATGGGAACATGCATTTCAAGATGGTTAACTGCAAAACAATACCATCATGACATAAAATTCTACCCATTTCATTTGATGTTGCAGTGTTTAGAGAACCCAAACATGACAAAGAATATAATTATGGGTTCTGAGGCCTGTAACATACAAAAGATACGATGAATTAAGAATTAATCGTATCTCTGTAGTACACGTTTTGCCATGGATTTTCTTAATATCTTTTATCCTGAATATGTTACAGGCCCAAGAAGATACAGCGGAATGATAAGAGCTGGAGTGTTATTTTATGAAGATGAAAATAGCCCAATCTGCACTTCTTTTTTTCCCTAAAACTCACTAGTACAGCCTGAACTGTCAAATGAATTGGTCATCAGACATGAAACGAGTAATGATAGACATCGGGTCATTGCTGTCATTATTTTCATGATACTTTGATTGACACCTCGTAAAATGTGACAATTTACCCACCTTTATCTAGGTGTCTATCTTTTATGAGATGTGATGATGATGATGATGATGATGATGATGACCATGATGATAATGATGATGGTGAATGTGATGGTGATCATGATGATTATGATGATGATGATGGTGATGGTAGTGGTGGTGAAGATGATGGTGATGGTGGTGATAATGATGATGATGATGGTGATGGTGATCGTGATGATGATGATGATGATAATGATGGTGATATGATGGTGATGATAATGGTGATGATGATGGTTGTGGTGGTGATGATGATGATAATGATGGTGATGGTGATGATGGTGATGATAATTAGGATGGTGATGATGAAGATGATGATGATGTTTGTGTTGATGATGGTGATGGTGGTGGTGATGAGGATGATGATGGGGATGCATGATGATGGTGATGATGATAAGGAGGAGCATGAGGAGAATGATGACGCTTTCATTGTATTCTCTACACTGTCTATATCTACGCCAAATTATATGTCTGCAATGGAATGGTGAATAAATGGAAATTGAATTGAAAGGATGTCGATTGTGATGGTGGTTTTCATGACGACGATGGTAATGATGTTGATTTGGGATGCATGAATGTCGACATCAGTCACGATGTCGATTGGTGACGATAAAGATGATTCTGGTTCTGACGAAAACCATTGTAACGTTGATGGTTATGATGATGAAGATGGTGGTGGTGGTGGTGGTGGGAGCGATGGTGAATAAGATGATGAAAATAATGTAGGGAAATCCAAAGAACCGGCAATAGTGAGATGAAGTAGGGAGAAAGAGGAAAATCCTAATAACGATGCATGATGATGATTTAAAGAACTGTTTGGAAATGTCCAACGTGATGATGATGATGATGATGATGATGATGATGATGATGATGAAGGTGGTGGGGATAGTGGTAGTGGTAGCGATGGTGAAAAAATAATGGAAATAATGAAGGGCAATCCAGAGAAAGATGAAAATCCTAATAACGATGCATGATGATAAAAAGAACTGTTTAGAAATGTCCAACATGCATTATTCACATCTAATTTGCATTGAATGGAGACTAATGTTAACGTGGGAGTGCGGTTCAATGTCGTCCTCATCATTCTCGCATATCTTGACATCTCGTTATGGGCGTACTCGGGCCATCTCGGCTTTCAAACCTGCGATCCTAACGCACGATAATGAGGGCGCAATGAGCTGTGTAACGAGCACCGAATCGTCTAGCGGGCGACATGAAAGACGACCGAGTTGCAAAATGATCTGTGTTTTTCTCGTTGCTCGTCGTCGGTTTCTCCATTTTCTCGCCTGACATCAAATCCCCCTTCTTTCGCAGTGTCTCTCTTCCATTTTTGTCTGTCTGTCTATTTTGTCACTTGCTGTCTGTTCTAAATCTGTCTTATCTATTCTGTCTGTCAGACTGATTTTTTTTTCTTCAGCAACGGAGATGGGGAAATTCCTCTCTCCCTACCTCGACTTAGCACTTTGACTTTGAACTTGTGCCTTCTTATCGACAGCGATTATGATGATGATCATTATAACGAAGAAGATGTTATTTTAAATGAAGCTTTTGGGTCTTTTTTTCAACATGAACGCCTAACATGCCTAAGGTTGTCCATTCTACGTCAGTCCAATGACATTCCCCCCAGCCCCCCCCCCCCCCCCTCCCCTGTTCTTACTTCTCCTGCCTCTTGCCCCCCCCCCAAAAAAAAAAGACTCTCTCTCTCTCTCTCTCTCTCTCTCTCTCTCTCTCTCTCTCTTTCTTTCTAGCTGTATTTTATATCTTATATCCTAAACTTAATTCCCTGCGTGCCGGTCTTTTCTTGTGCTTTTTAAAGGTTCACTTATGATTTCTGCCAACTATTTTATCCAATTACACACTCACTGCAAACACCCCCCCCCCCCTCTCACTGGTCCCTCTATATACCTCTCTCATCTCCCCCTCTCTGGCCCACCCATCCCAAGACTGATTCTGAATATGCATCCATGAAAGACAAGAAAAAAAGGGATGTATACAGAAAACACTTGATGGGAGAAAAAGCGGTGGATTCACAGCCCCATGGACTTCGCCGAAAGGGGGCGCCACTCCTGGATCCGCCTTTGCCCCTCCTATCGCCTGTTCCTCGTCCCATCTTCATCCCTTCCCTCTCCCCTCTCCTCTCCATCCTCACATCTCAGTCATCCCTTGTCCTTGTCGATCCACCGCGTCTCCTTTCATCCACATCGTGATGGAAGGAAAAAGCAAGAAGTTTGAACGTGAAGAAATAATTAGATCGATGTAACTCGCAATGCATCGTGACATGCCGCCATTGCTCAAACTAGGTGACGTGACTCCCCTCTGCGCATGCGTGCAAAAGAGAATTAGCACGTACTTCATCTTTCTCTTTAGCATAAGCAGGAGAGGTTTGGTCTTGATTGTTTTCATGCCGCAAATATCTGATTAGAGTACATGAATATCAAAATGTATTCATATAAATTTATAGAGAATGAATAAAGAATTAATCATTTTACCACTTTATATTTCTGTTTCGATTCTTGGAACAAGTAATCTTCAAGACTTCATTTTCTAAATCATTTTTATACAATACATTTTGGAACACGACTTTATAGGCTCGTTCGCACGTTTTGACGGATTCAGAATCCCATAACTCACAAACCCACGAGGCGTTTGCTTGTAAACAAAATCTAATTTCTGCGAAGGATAGGGATATTCAGATTTATAATTGTTAAGTAATGTGATAAATTCTTTCCGGCATTAGCAAATCTCCTTCAATCCATTACTGAACAGGGAAATTTCTATCATTAATGACGTAGTTTGTTTACTGACATCGTGTCTACAGAATGGAAAGCAAATGAAATTGCTCATTAATTTTTGTATGTAAATCTTAGATGGGAGGGGTTGATTTAATTCATCATGATATATCAGAAAAAAGTTTTATTTCATCTCAGTTCCTGAAAATCCTCACGCAATCGAAGTCGGAATACATCAAGGGGTATCAGTAGGTATGCAGGAACGGGGATTCGGAACAAGAATAAGTTTAGATGCGAAAATATATTTTATTCGTTCAATCCATTTTCATCTGTCGAAATATTTTTGGCAATATATAGGGAAAATCATCACGAAAACGGATTTATTTATTTGCTGATTTGAATAGGCCTACAGAGATCGGCATGAATATTTTTTTCGAGGATATTGGATAAGACTCGTCTTGATACAAGTTTATTCACAATATATTACTTCTTCTGTTCAGTATTGTATTGGCCTGTAACATAAATATACACTATTAGTTTTTTCAGTAATCGTATTTCTTTGCTACACAATTTGCCACAGACGTACGATTAACATTTATCGTAAGTGCACCTTTTTTTTTATATTACAGGCCCCTGTTGTTAGTATCATTGGTCAATATCTAATTCTTATTTAATTGAATCAGAAATGCTACAAGCCTGGAAGGAGCATGATAGAATAGAAATTGAAATAGTTTCTGCGATTTAGATTAAGCTATACAGGGGCTTATAAACCATTCAGCAATCGCGGTATTATTGCTTTGATTCGCCATCTATATACCATGTATACCGATGACTTATGAAAAGGGCATTACTCCCTAAACAACTATTTGTCTCCTAATCTCTTCCGATATGTTAAAGATTCATTAATAGAGTTGAATTATTCACCAAATCAACGATTTTTCCATATAGAAAAGTGAACCACCTTGACCCCGTGTATTTCATTCGCTATTTTGCAGTTCTCGCCTCCTACCATGAGATGGCGCTAGACCGAATTACAACTTTGGAACTGTCATGAATGTCATTAATGGTGACGATATTTTTAGTTCTTATTTTGCATTTTGTGGGAAAATGGAGAAAAAATATAACTTTTCTTTCATGTGGCGCTGTTAGTCACTGTTTACGTTTTCTAAAACCGTCAGTGGGCTAAGTCTTCTCAAGATCTTATGTTTGAAATTACGACTTATAATTATAACTTCTTTGGCAGCTATAATATGACAATACTAGCCAATAAACTTGAACGGCAGAACAAGAATAACTCGAATCTTGTTGCATGAAAATACACATTCAGATTAATATTCGTATGAAGTGAATTTCGTTCAAAATATAACTTCGTTCGTTAGCAGTTCCATGACACCATTTTTTTTTTCACCTTGCTTAATGAAGATATTGATAACAAATAGCAACAAATAAAAAAAAAACACGTTTTAAAAATTATTGTCACCTGTCTGTAAAATTAAGAAGTGTTATTGGAAAGTTCGGCGTGTTTGATCAAAATCTATCATTCAAACTTGTAGAAAAAAATGCACCACTTGTTACGATATCAATAATAAGTTCTCCCTAATTACTTTAATATGACGCTCTTTAATTACCTCCCGGTTAAGCTATAAAAAATAATGGATGCCGCCTTATATCATGAAATTGTATTGGTATTCACACCGCCATTTTGTTTATTAGAAACCGTTTTGAGTCCTGCCATTATTATTGTATACGATTCAAACGAATTAATCTGTTTGGCAATTTGAATTGCCGTTCATTTCCTCCCCCGATAGAAATCGAACTAATGAGGGGCTTTGCGGTGATGGGGGCGCGGGACGGACAAGGCAAAAAATTACTGTCGATTTTCGATCGCGGGTTTTTCATTCCCCAAACTGTTTGTTCGCGTGGACAAAAGGATGAAAGGCAACCGAAATAATAATCATGATCGGAGGAAAAACACGACTTGATTGTCAGAAATGGTGAATAGGCGGGAATGTTACTTGTAAAAATGAGTGTTGGACTGATTGGGCGCCGAGGGGTAGGGAAGAATGTATTGAAAGGCTCGTGGGATTCAGAGCTATTAAAATGTATCCGACTCCGTATTAAAAAAGGAGATATATAACAGAGGGGGTTTCAGTTTGACGGTTATTTAATAGCTAACCTAATCAGTATAATTCTATTGATGACCCCGCCACAACAAGACGAGAATGACACGAAAAGAGACATGTTGGACTGAAAGCCTGCGACAGACTTGTGGGCTTCAGAGTCTATCGGGTTATCAATCTATTGTATCTATTGTAATGAAGGTGGAAACGGCTTTTAAAGACCTCATCTTCTTTTTTCAGCTCCCGCGCGCACATCAAAGGAGCTGCGTTAATGAGGATGCGTTAGCAGTAATAACTTCTACAGTTTGACGCTTATTGCGCTATATTGTTCGGAAACTTCAGTCGAGTTTGTCAGGCAATTAAAAGGTCGTATTAGCGGTGAGATTATCGATCGATTCTAATCCCTGGAGTGGGTGCTGGAAAAGCCATTGATTGACATCAAAGACAGGCCGCGTTGCTTTAGATTGGAAGCCTCCCATTTACAATGAAACCTTGCTTGGTGTTTTGTCCGGTTAAGAATTACATGCCATCAATCATGGCCTCCATTATTCCTATTATGTGGGACCAAGGACTCGCGCTGACACGAATGACAGTTATACCAAAATGACCGGAATTATGTCCCCCAGAATGAAACTCTTTATAGATTAAATCACCATGGATGAACATACGCTTCGTAGCTGTTATGGAGCCATTTTGCGATAGAGTTTTGTGCTACCAAACGAATTAACGAAAATGATAATACTCTGTGGAATACCATATATGAATGAGACTTTTTTTAAATTCAACGAAAATGAATTAAAAACTTACCTGAATAATTCAATGAAGTTGATCTACTTTCGTTGGTGAGAAAAATATTGAAGAATTTTGTTTTAAGTGCCCTTTCAGACGTTCCTTAAGTCTTAGCGCTGGAGAAAATTTTGGCCTCCATAATTATGTTCTGTATGATGTATAAAACACATACAGCCCCTTCAATTCAGTAGTTGAGTACTGTTTTCAAGGAGTCATGTGGTACAATCAGATACAGATTACATCAACCTTTATAAATGCATGGTTATACAGTAAGAAAACAAAACGATAAACAGATGACAATATAGGAGCACAAAGGACGTACTAATGAAGAAGAAAAATGTTTTCACTCTGAATCTTGGCAGAGTTTATGAGTGAAAGAGCTACCCTATTTAAATGAGACATTCAAATATAAATAGATGAATAAATAGATGAATTTATATGAACAAAAAAAATAATTGAATGAAAAAATATGA
This sequence comes from Temnopleurus reevesii, assembly GCA_036244855.1. Classification (NCBI taxonomy): domain Eukaryota; kingdom Metazoa; phylum Echinodermata; class Echinoidea; order Temnopleuroida; family Temnopleuridae; genus Temnopleurus; species Temnopleurus reevesii. The sequence goes on along the minus strand of BQKZ01001848.1, from coordinate 68,040 downwards.
ATAATGATAAAACATCAGAAATGCAGTACAACATTACCCAGTTTAGGCACATTAAAACTTGTTAGTAAAACTTTTCGAGTGCATGACATGAGCAAATGTTATTTCATGATCTTCCTGCATTAATTAACAAAACTTTTATATAAATCAGGATGAACCAGTCGGAGAATGGACTGTAAGCTCACTTTTCCAATACCTCATAGCCTGATAGCATGATGATAATGATTATACAGTGGAACCACTTAACCCTGAATTCATGTCTTGTTCTTTTTAAATAACGAAATGTCACATGAACAAGCTGTGAAAATTTGAGCAAAATCGGACAGCCCGTTCATAAGTGAGAAATTTTCAAACTGAGTCATAGAGATATGCATCCTTGCCGCTGATGGAGATCCGTGCGAATGGCAACATTGACGGAATATACATGTATGACGTCATGTTTACAACTCATTCACTCAGCATACAAAATTACACTTTTTCTAATTTTTCGATGGAAAATCGACAAAATGTTATAGTTTTCCGCTTTAGTATAGCATTCCTTTTATTCTCTATGTATTTTGAGAAGTTTCATAATGTTGAACCTATACAAATTTTATATTACCCATGTTAACCATTTTTTTTTAAATCCTATGTACATATTCCAGGGGTAGGTTCTCTTTAATAGATCGATCTTTCTGTACTGAAAATAGCCAAGAACAAAAATACATAAAGATGATAAATGGTGGCTTTAATGTGACCAAGATACAAAAATAGGTGAACAACAAGAGTATCATTATATCTACTTGCATCATCCTCATGTACATCCTGGATTATGGCTATCAATCATTTGGTAAAGCATAAAATGTCTCTTCCTAAACTTTTAACGACTATTACAAATGTCATTAAATTGAAGCTGCATAATAGTTCCTAANGACGAGTAATGATAGACATCGGGTCATTGCTGTCATTATTTTCATGATACTTTGATTGACACCTCGTAAAACGTGACGATTTGGTAGCCATAAACTAGTGGTCTTTTTTTTTAGGAGATGCGATGATGATGATGATATGATGATGATGATGATGATGATGATGATGGTGATGGCAGTGATGGCGAAGATGATGGTGATGCCTGGTGATAATGATGATGATGGTGATGATGATGGTGGTGGTAATGATGATGATGGTGATGGTGATCGTGATCGTGATGGAGATGATGATAATGATGATGGTGATTATGATGGTGATCATGAATGATGATTATGATGGTGATAATGGTGATGGCAGTGGTGGTGATGATGATGGTTGTGGTGGTGATGATGGTTGTGGTGGTGATGATGATGATGATGATGTTGATGATGGTGATGATGGTGATGATGGTGATGATAATTAGGATGGAGATGATGAAGATGAGGATGATGTTTGTGTTGATGATGATAATGATGATGGTGGTGGCGATGAAGATAATGAGGATGGTAATGATGATGATGATGAAGATGATGATGACGATGATGATGCTGATGGTGTTGGTGGTGGTGGTCATGACGACGATGGTAATGATGTTGATTAGGATGCATGAATGACGAAAGCTTTACGTTTAACCATAGAGATACTGCTGTTCGTATCTCTATGGTTTAACGATGATGACGGTGGTGATATTGTTGATGATGACAATGATCCTGATTCTGACGATGATGGTAATGATGATGATGATGATGATGGTGGTGGTGGTGATGCTGAAGGTGGTGGAGATGGTGGTGGTGGTGGTGGTAGCGATGGTGAATAAGATGATGAAAAAATGTAGGGCAATCCAAGGAACCGTCAATAGTGAGATGGGGAGAAGGAAGAAAATCCTGATAACGATACATGATGATAAAAAGAACTTTTTAGAAAATAATGTCCAACGTGCATTATTCCAACACATCTAATTTGCATTGAATGGAGACTAGTGTTAACGTGAGAGTGCGGTTCAATGTCGTCCTCATCATTCTCGCATATCTTGACATCTCGTTATNGATTGACACCTCGTAAAATGTGACAATTTACCCACCTTTATCTAGGTGTCTATCTTTTATGAGATGTGATGATGATGATGATGATGATGATGATGACCATGATGATAATGATGATGGTGAATGTGATGGTGATCATGATGATTATGATGATGATGATGGTGATGGTAGTGGTGGTGAAGATGATGGTGATGGTGGTGATAATGATGATGATGATGGTGATGGTGATCGTGATGATGATGATGATGATAATGATGGTGATATGATGGTGATGATAATGGTGATGATGATGGTTGTGGTGGTGATGATGATGATAATGATGGTGATGGTGATGATGGTGATGATAATTAGGATGGTGATGATGAAGATGATGATGATGTTTGTGTTGATGATGGTGATGGTGGTGGTGATGAGGATGATGATGGGGATGCATGATGATGGTGATGATGATAAGGAGGAGCATGAGGAGAATGATGACGCTTTCATTGTATTCTCTACACTGTCTATATCTACGCCAAATTATATGTCTGCAATGGAATGGTGAATAAATGGAAATTGAATTGAAAGGATGTCGATTGTGATGGTGGTTTTCATGACGACGATGGTAATGATGTTGATTTGGGATGCATGAATGTCGACATCAGTCACGATGTCGATTGGTGACGATAAAGATGATTCTGGTTCTGACGAAAACCATTGTAACGTTGATGGTTATGATGATGAAGATGGTGGTGGTGGTGGTGGTGGGAGCGATGGTGAATAAGATGATGAAAATAATGTAGGGAAATCCAAAGAACCGGCAATAGTGAGATGAAGTAGGGAGAAAGAGGAAAATCCTAATAACGATGCATGATGATGATTTAAAGAACTGTTTGGAAATGTCCAACGTGATGATGATGATGATGATGATGATGATGATGATGATGATGAAGGTGGTGGGGATAGTGGTAGTGGTAGCGATGGTGAAAAAATAATGGAAATAATGAAGGGCAATCCAGAGAAAGATGAAAATCCTAATAACGATGCATGATGATAAAAAGAACTGTTTAGAAATGTCCAACATGCATTATTCACATCTAATTTGCATTGAATGGAGACTAATGTTAACGTGGGAGTGCGGTTCAATGTCGTCCTCATCATTCTCGCATATCTTGACATCTCGTTATGGGCGTACTCGGGCCATCTCGGCTTTCAAACCTGCGATCCTAACGCACGATAATGAGGGCGCAATGAGCTGTGTAACGAGCACCGAATCGTCTAGCGGGCGACATGAAAGACGACCGAGATGCAAAATGATCTGTGTTTTTCTCGTTGCTCGTCGTCGGTTTCTCCATTTTCT
>BQKZ01001847.1:60468-74332 GCA_036244855.1 Temnopleurus reevesii | reverse complement strand
CCCCCCTCCCCCCCCAGCCATTTTACCTCCCCTGAATATTCCCTGTGGTCCAGGGGTAACTACCCCTGAAAAGCATGCAAATGAAAGAAAATGAGATTAAAATACTATAGAATTTGAGAATATTGGCTGTTTCACTCTGATAATTATTATTGGAAGAAAAACATTGAAGTCACCTTGTCCCCCTACCCCTATATAAGATACTTATCTAGCCACTTTTTTATCACCTACATCTAGGAAAAATGTTCCTTATCATTATATGAACCATTATTGACAGGTTAGATATGTTTCTGATATAACTAGAGATACAACAAACTCTACCTTCTTTGTATTTAACTTTAACTTCTATGAATCAAACAATTTCCTATGAAATTGAAGTCAATTTTTAACATAAACAAATCCTACCTAACCTCTTGTGATTAATTTTGTTCCGAAGTTGAACAGATTTTTGTGATCCCAAGAGATTTGACTTAAGCAGTGTTATTTATAATAAGCCTTTTATTTAATTTTGTGGGAGAAAAGTATGCATGAACCTCAATTTTTACTTACCGGTACTAAAATGATGATTAAATTTTGGCAAGGGCAGATTTTTTTTTTCTATTTACCTAATAGCACAATCCAAAGGTGTGCTTTCAGATCTCAATTTCCCTGAGCATTGATATCATCTTGAAATCTCACATACATTAAAAAAAAGTTTATGGCAATGCATTTGATGACCTTTGACCTTTTTTCCTCAGCCATGCCATGACTGCCTGGCCTTAGGATTCAAGAGATGCCATACATGTATGGGTCGTGGACGGGTAAGTGAAACCATCCAATCAATCTGCCAGCAGAAAGATCAGATATTCTTGCTACCGGCAGTAAAAGAAAATTAAGTACCGCAGATGGCGCTATGCAGTTTTCACCGTAAACAAGTCATGTGAGTCGGGATACCCCCTTCCGGTTACGGACATTTGTGCATGTGCATCCCACTTTGTTAGGTTATAGGTCGAAAAATCATGTCTGTTTTATAATTACTTTTTAACAATTTTTCGTGGCATTAATTTCTTTGTACCAAGTACATCTGATGATTTTTAAAGACTTGGTCTGCACCAGAAAACTCTTAATTTCATTAAAGTAGAAAAATCAAACGAACAGATCAGAAAAGTTTGAGGTAATTTAGACAAGAAATAAGAAAGTTATGAATATTACAATGATAGTGGTTGAACAGTGGCTTTCATAAATTACTGTGCGGCATTCGTCATAACATATGACTTTCGGTCACGTGTCATGATGTATATCATGCACTTCCCGTCAGTAAACTTTTTATAACTTATTGTTTTTAAGAATGGGTTTTAATCCATCAATACCAATTTTTTTTAATCTTGAAACAAATGTATCTGTACCCATGTTTATATTGATTAAAAAAAATGTTCTTTTTGCGTTTAGCATTGAAAAGGAGGGGATTTTTACACAATAAGATATAATGCACTGCTTGTAGACAAGTGCGTGAACTACGTCATATCACTAGACCCAACATTGCCAATGTGCATGACAAACAACTGATGATTTATAAAGTTTAAATATTCATAACTTTCCTATATATTGTCCAATTTGCTTGAAACTGTTGGTTAAGGTTTATTTGTTCGTCTGATTTTTCTGCTAATCAATTTGAGATTTATTTGGGGCAGACCCAGTCTTTTAGGAAGAAAAGTAGGCAATTTTCCGAATTAGCTTCCCAAACCTGAAGTCATCTCCCCAAGCTCAACAAATGGATATCGACAGTATCATTTGATAGTCATCTATTGTCTCTCTTGAGAACTGTCTACAGTGCGACATGATTATTCTTATGTCATGGGAACTCGGCAATTTTTATTTAATACCTTAATGGTTTTGCTCTACTCTTTCAACATCAAATCATGAAATATCACTCCGAAATTGGAAATAACTTTCTGAAACCATTATTTAGAAGTAATATTTTCTTGTCCTTTCGGTTGATTTTCTTGAAACATCCTTTTTTGCCATTAATTAAGGACCTAATTATAATACGTTTTAACTGTATTTCCACTTTCTGTTCAAAATCAATTTTTGTTTGTCTATTTGTTGCAGACAAGATGCCATACATGCCATGGTCATGGTCGTCGTCAAGTGAGCCACTATGACCACGACCAGAATCGACACGTCACTCGTTCGGAGACTTGCAGCTTCTGCCATGGCAGGGGGAGAAGAAGGTGGGTGTTCAGAAATGCTGATCTAAAATCATTTTCTTTGTTGTTTTTTCGCTTAGATGAGTGGTCTCAAAATCAGTAGATACCATTCTTTCTTCTTTCTTTTTATTGTATACGTGTCCTTACGGCTGTTCATATCAGGGAGCATTATGGGTAGTTTTTCTAGTACGGAAGTGATCGCTCGCAGCGTAAACAATGTGCGCACCGGTGTGTACTAGAAAAACTACCCATAATGCTCCCTGATATGAACAACCGTTAAGGCACATATTGTTAATTTGAATAATATTGTAAACTACATTTGTTTTAGTTTCTGGGCTACTATTCTGAAGGTGTTTTTATCAAATGAACCATCATTCAATTCAATTCAATTTAATGGTTATTCAAAATGCTACAAAGTTTTATCCACCTGTCGACCTGAAAACCTTTGATTATTCAATTATTTCCAATAAGGTAATATGCCATACAAGTTGACAGGTGATTCATCCCTTCATCAAAAGCATTCATTCTGTTAAATGAAGATCATGGAGAGGCAATTTATTTTTCTATGGGGACAGCTGCGATGCATTGTGGTATGATGGTGCTGTGGCTTTCAATTGTTCTTGATTATTTTTTAAACTTTAATTTTGTTCTTAAAATTGTTCAATAAGATTCAGTAATTTAAAGATGAAAAGCTGACATCATTTGTGACAGCCTCCAGGGTGCTACACTTGCCGGATTGCCTAGGGCAAGAAAAAGTCACTGTTGGGCAACTGTTTTTCCACTAAGACAAAAGCTGCTTGCCCGACTTGGGAATCACAACTAATCGTTGAAAAATGGAAACAAATACCTTGTCACTCTGATCTGCGTTTTGCAATTTCAGCTAATCATATATAAAAATCTTAATTTACTGCTAATTTTAAACTAAGTATTGAAGTGCTTTATTCCTTTTGAGCAAGTGATTTTCAGCCATTTCTAAGTTTGCTTGTCCTACTGGGACAGTGCTTAAAATAAAAAGTTATATGTCACCCTGCCCTCGTAATTTGGGCTTCTGTAAAAACCCATTGCTTTGACAGTATTATTTGTATGGTGACCCAACAGTTGCTCCGGCGACAATTGCTCCGGTTCATTTTTGTGGCTAGGAATAGGGTTAGGGTTATGATAGGGTTTATGATTCAGAATGATGTCAAGATTAGGATTAGGGTTAGGATTAGGTTTGGGATTAGGTTTGACATTAGGCTTACTGTGTCAGTTTTTTGCCGGAGCAATTGTCGCCGGAGCATTTGTCATGGAACCTATTTGCATTGAATGTTTTTGTTATCATTCAATGACCTTCTCTTTCTCTACTAGGTGTTTTACATGCCATGGACATGGTCAGATTGTTTGTTGCACATGCTCTGGACGTGCGAGCCTCAAGTGTTTCATTCAGCTTACAGTCAACTGGTAAGGTTTAATTCAATTCCAATTAAATTGAAATTTTATTTTTCATTTCCATAGGAATCATATATACAAACAATGGTAATACAGAATAATAGAATGGTATTTTCCAACAAAACAAGGAAATGTACAAAAGAAATCCATGAGAATAATTAAAACTTGCATATTAATTTGTTAAGATTTGATGAGTAATATAAACACACGCCGGAGGGGGGGGGGGGGGCTCAACCATATTTTTGCTACCCTTCACACTAACTGACAAGCAAAACAAAACAAAAACAGCTAATCAGCTGGAATTTTGTACTCCCCCATAGAAATTCTGTCCCCTACCCTAGGAGTTGACAATCAAAAAAGTATAACCTCGGGCCAAAGTTTTCATTCCCCTAGCTAGTTCAGACCCCCATTAGACCAATCTCCCATAGCCCCCCCCCCAAAAAAAAAAAAATGTTCAAGATTTGCGCAAAATTAATTTTGCAGACTAGACTTTCATCATACTCTTATTTATAATCTCTTGATGACTTATTGTAAATTTTGTTTTGAAAAAAGAGGATTTTGTGAGATTCTGGATGAGTTGTATAAGGATATTTTTGTATTTCCAAGAACCATGTTATAAATTATGATATCACTAGCTAGAGTGTAGATGCCAATGCTTTGATAGAGAATGTTGGTTGTTCATTTATGTTGACGAATTTATCAGCAAATAATCTGGTTATTCATGTGAAACTCCTTCAAATTAGGGGAGAAATTAGTTATATTTCTGAAGCATCACAGCTTCCCTCATTTAAAAACAGTGTGCAATAAAATAATAGAAATGATAATAATAATGGCATATGCTTATATATATCGCTTGATATTATATAAGAAATCTCTAAGCGCTTAACAATTATTTTACACAAGTTACAATAAACAAAACAATATAATAAATTCAGATACTCTTCAAAGAATTATATTTAACTAACAATTAAGTACATAAGAAACTAAGTATAGACAAATTATCACCATAACTTACAATCAATGAAATATTACAATACATTTAAATCATTATGTGCAAAAATATGTTGTATATCATGTGTGTATACGGGACCATTACATTGCCATTATATTGTTATACTTGTTACAGGACGAACCATATGAATGATAACATCGTAGAACGTACGGCCTTGCCAGATGAACTCATCCGTAACGTTACAGGACAGGTAGCATTCAAAGAGGAGAATCAAAGGGTAAGAAAATAATAATAATTATAATAGTAATAATAATAATAATGATGATAATAATAATAATAATAATAATAATAACACTATCTGCGGAAAAAGGGGAATTGCTAAATTGTGTTCTAAAAGGCGAAAAAAGGCGAAAATATGAATTTGCTCATAACAGTCACAAAAAAATGAATATTTAAAGAAAAATCATCACAGGGACTTCCTTTTGATGTCTTTAAGTCGTTTATGTATAAAAATACAAGTTTGGAATAAATGTGCATTTTTAAAGATTTTTTGAAAATTTGCATCTTTCAAAATTTTATTATTGGGGTGCCCCCATTCCGCAGTTATGCTAACAGTAAATATAACTCCCTCAATTTCGCCCATTTTTTTCACCCCTATTCCGTGGACTACATGGTATGTTCCGTTTTCTCACCACGTAACAGGACCGCCTCTCCCACTACATACCGTAGATGGCGCTATTACGTTACTATTTTCCGAGATGTAGCTTGTGAAAACGCTACGGCGAAACGATATTTTCGCTGTATTGTGGTTTTCCCCTTAAGTGCCCATTTTATAGCACAGAAATGTGCCTTATTCCGCAGATAAGCTAATAATGATAATGATAATAATAATAACAGTGATATGTTTATTCAGTTCTTATATAGCGCATACACATAACCATGGCATGTGCTTACAGAGCAGAAAAGGAAATAACAGAATGGAGAATAGAGATCTGCTTTAAAAAGCAAGAAAATAATCAGACCCATCTCAGAACAGGGCTTGAAATAGGATTTCATCAGGGCACCATATACGAGGCAATAGCCCTCTTTTGTAATGTATTCAAATTTATTCTTGTTTGTACCAGCACAAGCTATGCATTTAGCTGTCAACAAATAGTGAGAATACAATGGTCAGAATGCTACTTGCATGCATTCATGTTGCTAGTTTGGACAAACATTGTAGCTTGACCAACCTAGCAACAACCACTGCACGCTATTCACATTCCTTCGATTGAAATGCGTTTATTTTATATCAGGTAAACAAAAATTTTCTCATTGTGCGTTTGACAAAGGGGTGTGCATAGAATTTAAATACACTAGGAAAGGGGTCAATTATGATGCAGGGCACTTTATACTCAATGGAAAATAATAGAAAATATAAGAAATCCATGGCAATTGCCTTGGGTTGCCCTATGGCAAAACATGATTTCAGTCATCATATTGTCATCTTTAACATCTGACTCGGCACTGATTACAGCTAGAAATACTATTGTGTTTTGTGTTTGGCCAATTTTTGTGGCATCCCAGAAGTCCAATTTGAGATATTGTTTCTCAAAGATGTTGCCTTATTGCTTTTCCACTTTGGAATTTCATGTCATTGTGAAACTAAGATCATGGCATTCTTACTTGAAATCTATAGAAGATTTCCAATTCCATATGTGTTTGAAAATTTGAAAATACACGGAGATGAAGGGTGATTAGCCCTCTAAACCTTAAAATATCCTCCCATAAAAATAAAAACAAGGGCAAAAGATGATAGTGCTGAAGGAGGATGAGGTGATTAAAGACATTTTGATCATCATAGATTTTATTTCTATATTTTGCAATAAATTCAGACATTTTCCTATGTATCATAATGGACTGCAAGTATAGTTTTCATGCCCTACAACATTTTTAGAATTACTGGTGTTTATTATTTCTCAATGTTTTCATATTCTTTTTTGATACTTGATAAATTTCTCGAATTGATAATGAATAGAATTTTATATGTTTGTGTACCAATGTTCATTTATTTTATGTAGATTTTTACCTTTATTGTGTTATTTATGATTATTTCCTTAGATTTGGCCCATCAATCACTTCCCAGACCAAGCCATCAATCAGGCGTCCGAAGCACTCGTCCGACAACACTCTAACAGTTTCAATCTTGAGCGTATCCTGCAACAGGTAACCCCCAATTACAGTTACAAAATTATTTGATAGCAACACTCTCATTTCATAGTCTTGTTTTCTACTAAAGCAAATTATATTGCTTAAATAACCAAAACAAAAAAATTGAGTTTAGTTATATGGTTAAACTAAGGTTTGAATTCACATCATTATAATGTCAATATTTTTCCATAACTTTAGTCCAACAAGTTAATTACTAGACCCATAAATATTGGACAGACCTCCTTAGAAGATTGCTAGTATTTGTAATGGATAAGTCTACCCTGTAATAAGAAGAGTTCATCCAAAGTTCAAGAGTCTACCCCAAAATAAATAATTTTTTTAAAAGAAGCAGAAAAAAAATTGGAGAGCAGAACAAAATAAGTTTGAAGAAAATCGGACAAGTAATAAAAAAAAGTTGTGGATTTTTTAGATTTTGAAAAAATGGACAAATTAGTGGAAATGTCCAGAGATGTTGCCAATTTGATTACATCATGGGGCATATAAAGTAACACAAATTTTCTTTATATTCATGGTGCAACACTCATCATTTTCACAGAAAGATGCAAAGTTTGTATGAATGTGAACATGCAAATAGAGGATCTACATATCTATCATGATAACATCCTATGGATAGAGTTTTGTGGAAATCATATTTATGGAGAGAAAAGTAACATTTTATGACATTGATATGAAATGGTCAGTTGTGCACATATGACATCATCAGTTGCCAGTTTGTCTAAATATATAAACATTCATAACTTTCTTATTAGTTGTACAATTTTTCTTAGACTTTCTTTGTTCTGTTCATTTGATTTTTCTGCTCCAGTTGAACAAATATTATTTTGGGGTAGACTCTCCTTTTAACAATTATTTTCATCCAGTATAGCTCCAAGGCCGAATCAAAATTTACTTTTTTTAAGTATGTCCTGAACTATTGTCTGTACCATAAACCAGTGCAAAGCTCAAATATCTGTGGCAATAAAACTTATTTCTCTTCTTTCTCCTTTTTCTCTATCTTTTTTTGTTTTGTCACAGCGTCACCAGGTGCGTATCATTCCTGTAGCGGAGGCACTCTGCCGATGGAAGGATAAGAACTTCTCTTTCTTCGTCTACGGCTTTGAGCATAAGGTGCACGCTCCCGAATATCCCCAGCAGTGCTGCTGTGGATGTACCATTATCTAGAGAGGGGATATATCATTACTTTGAAGCAAAGAGAGATAATTACAAATTTAATTGTTTTTGTGTATTTTCTACATGACTGCAACTCATGAGACATGAGAGTCATCCAACATATTGTTTGTATTCCTAAATAGAGTATCTACATAATCTAAATGTTTCCTTCCTCTTGTGTTGTTACTGAGGCAATTGAAGAAAAACTATATTCACTCTTCCTATTAAAACAAAAATGAGCTAGTCATTGAAATGATATGAAAGTATATATAAAGATAAAGAATAATTCCAATTCCATATATTGATGAGAAATCAAATTATAATGTGGTTAGCCAAAAGTTTAACTAAACATTTTCTCAGTTCATAAAGCATAATATCAATATTAAATTTGGCAATTCGCTAATTACAAAGTAAATTGATAAAATTGTGCTTGATTCTTTAGTGAATTGTCTATGTGATTGCTTTAATCACTCATGCTTCTGATTCAGATAAGTGTGGGCTATTGAATAGGATTTTTGCAGTAAAATTCGAAATATAATTTTGGTAGAAATTCAACAAAGTTTATGGGATGTTTATCATGCCATTTATACCTCACAAATGTTTTATGTGACTACCACAATATCAATCATGAATCAATTCTTTGCAAAAACTGCAATTTGAATGTGAATATAGCAATTTGTTTATTACCAGGCATTTCCTTGTTTTTCCTAAGATAATGCAATTGTATATGAAAAGGTTATACACGAAAATTAAATTCTGAAATTTCTATCAAATTTTATGATTTAAATGACAAGTTCTGTTTAATTCTATATTTTTATAAATTTATGCTGATATATGCACTAAAACCCATTAGTTTTTCATTGAATCTTTCATGGATTATCTTTCTCATAAGACAATCTTTGCAACTGATAAATTTCATTGCAGGTAAATTTTGATAAATGGCAAGGAAATTGAAATAACTTTGTGACCTTTACGTATTTGATCATGTTCATAACTGATTTTTGCCGTCAATGTTTTGTAGATATAGACATTCATATTATTTTGTTTTTGTCATGAAAATGTTAAGATGTATGTGATGAATACCTCAACTCCAAGCTTTAAACAGACCAATAGCTTGCTACAGTTGTTGAAAATTTCTTTCTTGGTTCTGGTAAAAAAAATACAAGGAAGTTGGGAATGATGGACATTTTCATTTACGTAAATTGACAGTACTGTGTTTCTTTTTGTCATTCGCTCAGTGAACCTTGCTTGAGAAGGGAAACCTATGCTCATTTGTATATGACCATTAAGTCTATACTATATATTACAAGTACTATTGGCTTATATATTCAATTCTCATTGCTGTGTATTGTGCGCTGAATATTGTATGCTCTCTATACACTTAGTGTATTCGTTTTAGATAGTATTCTATGGGAGAAAGCCAACATCATTAGATTTTTATAAGTCTTTTTGAAGACAATATGTGACATCAAATTTAAGCCTTATTCTTTTTTTAATCAGTACTGTATGGATAAAAGATTCTGTAAATCTTGAAATATTACTAAGGATTCTGCAAGATGCACAAGGATCGAACATTCATGAAGTAAATGATGGCAAAACTTGGTATCTTTACCGTCTATTGCCAATACATGGTCGTGTATACTGTACAAGCTATTCATGGTGTTCAATTCTTGCCACTTACTATAGATGATAGTAAAATAATAACTCACGATACCTCACGTCGTTATTGATCTGTTGGCTAGTTGGGTAGTGACATTCGGTTAGGGAAAATTTACAAGTGTGATGTTTCCCTTTAAGGAATCATTACCCACTTTGCTTCCCTTAAACATTGTTGGAAGTTCTTTGCACTGCATGAAAGAAATACAAATTGTGTAATCAGGAATTATATGAATTATATCGTGAGGCAAACATGATTTTTTAAATATAAAATGTAGCAAAAATGAACATACATGCACAAACATATGTGACCAGAATTAGGCATCCCAGCTTGGATAAGTTGATGTGTATATACCTGTTTCGTAGTAAAGTAGAATCTTTTATACACTGCAACTTTATAATTGAGTGCCTTCTTTTATCATGAATGTTATGTTATATGATGTTATGTTATTGAAATCAATTTTGTGATATTGCTCTTCCGTTTTTTCCAATTCAAATCATAAAATGTAATGAAGAAATTAAATATTCTGAGGATTTACGCAAATGATTTAAGTGCGTGCTTATCAGTTAAATCTAAACTATCCAACTTTTTAAAAATCTTTCATTTGTATAATTTTAATCTTGCCTTATTGTACCTTGGTCATGTCTTGCAGCTAATTTTCATGAAGTGTGATTTGAATATATTTAGCGAAATAAAATCGTCATTTAACTCAGAAAAATGTGTCTGACAAGAACTATTCTGTATTTAAGAGTCTTTAAAAGCACTATGAAAAAAAGTATATGGGTATTCCAATTCATGGTCGCGATATTCGTGGAAATAAAATTCCAGTAAATTTTTTTGGTTTTGACGGTTCTTGTCTTATTTTCCTCTGGTGCCTACTCTCAGTGCATTATATGAAGCTTTTATGAACTGTAACTTCTGTTTAAAAGAATTATTTCTCATGGTTTCGATATGAATGGCCAGCTTTCAGTTTATCTGGTATAAAGAAAATTTGTAAATATACCTCAAATTACAGTCATTATTATTATGTATGTGAAAACTATAAAATCACATGCCAATCAAATAAGAGAAAGTAAACAACTAAACTTTTTTTTTAATTGATCTCCTGGATCATTTGAATTTATTCCATTTTGAATAAAACCGGCTTGTAGTTAATAAAGTGTCCCCACAGTTGAATACACGGTGTGCAGATTTATTACATGTATCTATGACCCACTTTGTTTTACGGAAGTAGTTTATATGAACAAAATTATCAAAAAGAATAAAATTGTTGACTTTATTTTTAAAACATTGACGAATGGAACCAGATCGATCGTGCACAAAGTCTATGGCAATTTCAGAACTCTGGAGTCAAAGGGTAAAATGTTAGGTCCAGCCATTAAATCTATTTTTAGATAGTAGAAAATTAGATGGATATAACGAAAAAGTTTGAGGAAAATCAGACAGGAGTTAAGAAAGCTAGGACTTTTTATGGACATGAATATTGAGAGAAAGCAATGAAAATCACTTTTGGTAACTATAACAGGTGACATCATGGTAGCATTTAACTCTGTAATAATGTCATGTTCATGACGAATGATAATACTGCAAAACTTCTCCAACTTAAACCAAGTCTACATAAATAGTTACAGTTGTGTGTAGAGCTTTAGAAACGATTTCCTGGACTGTACTAAAAGTATTGAACTCCCCATTATTTAATAATTCTTATTTCCTAATTTTTTTGAAGTATACTACTCATAAGTTTCTTGATCCGATTTTCCTAAAACATTTTTGTTTTTACTGTTCTGTTTATCTTATTTAAAGCCCATGTATAGTTTTGGTAAAGATTAAAGAAATGTGAATTTTGGGAATACATATATACCATGACATATAGTTTCTATACACATTTCAAGATCATAGCATATTTTTCTACGAGCGAATTCTTTTGAAAATTTGAATTTGACCGTTAAATCGTATTTAGCGCCCTCTCTTGGTTATAACAATATTTTGCTTCTTATCGGGCATATAGAAAATTATTTCCACGATTTTATTAAAGCATGCTAAAAAGGAATACATTAAGAATAAATTCTGAAATTTGTATCCAATTCTGTTCATGAGAAGCTGTCCTTTATCAAGAAAGAAAATATTGAATTCGCGTCGGGGGCTACGACGCTAAAATATTTTCCACACTTTAGGTTATAACTTTTCCAAAACTTGTTAATTTTTCGTACAATCTTTTGTACAACATATTCATGATATCATGTTTCTTTTTAAGTAGATTTGAAGACAAAATTTGGCGATAAAAATATTCGCTTTTACCAAAACTATACTTGGGCTTTAATGCTACTGCTGAATTTTCCCTATAAAAACTATAAATCACTAGGATTTTCCTGTGTCCATTTTAGTGCATCGACTTGGGACATGAATGTAAAATGTCACCCAAGCTTGTAATTCCCCTGACTAAATAGCATTTTTCCTTTTACTTATTAAACAATAATTACATTTTGGTAATGTTCAATGATCAATAACAAAGTCTTTGAATGCATTTTGGGGAGGGGGAACATTTCGCTTGGGAGTTGAAACATAGATATATTTTCTGACCTGTTTTCCTTTCACACTAAATTGTTGTACCTGCGTGAAATTTGATATTAAATCATAATTCTTAACCCAAAAAGGGTTCCATCGCCTGCCTGTCCGCGAGTATCTTGTTTATAAAGGATGTACTTTTTTTTAGTAGAAATGTTTTGCTGCCATGACTGTAATGCTTTAGACTCAAGATGGCGCATTACAACTAATTCTGCTCTATTCACTTTGAATATTCACTTTGAGTTGATCAGTGTTGATGTCTCTTTGGCCCTTTTCATCCCTGTAATTTGTGGAGCATCTCAGCTGGGACTGGATGAAAATATTTTCCGCTGTTTTTTAATCATGTTTTTTTATGATGCTTTAAATTAATTATATTAGAAGTAACTATATTTATTAAACAATGTCTTGGGGGGCATTTGATGAACTTTTGGAGCAAAGGGATGCGGCTGCTTTGGAAACGGACGAACAAGGGAAGAGTTTGTATGAAATGGCAAAGATGCTATTTTGCATGAACCCATGATGGGCCCAAAAAAAAATGAACCTCGATGAATGCCGTCACATAAAAAGGGGATGTGGCTAAAAGACACTAAACTTTTTATAGATCCAACAAATCGCATGCAGCTTTGATGAGGGATAAGGTAAGAAAGGGCCATTTTAAAGCCAGTTTCAAATAATTGGGAACAGCATATTTTGAATAGTGCTATGTCTTGTTTTGCTTATTTTGAAGTACTTAATGCAATTCCACCTAAACATTAAAAGATTGTGCGGTGGGATGTCAATTATGACATATGGTATTCATGTATTCAGTATCCATTTCTTCTTAGTGTGATATCTACAAAAACTGAAAAGTCAGTTTTCATTTCACATAGACTTTCGTGAACAGGAACGCACATTTGCACAAAATTGACACAAGGTACGTGATCTTGTAATTACAACATGCTCTTGTCTATATTTCTTTGTCACCATTCTATTCTTTTTATATATTTTATTGAAGAAAAAAAATAATTACAAATCAATTAGTCTTTTTTATTATTATTATCTTTTCTTCTTATTATGTTTTTTTTAATTTCTTATTTATGTGATGGTATTCGGGTTACCAACAGTTGCAGACAGTAACAGCAATAAAGAGAGGCAGAATAACGAACAAGTAAACGTCAGTAGCCTATACCCCAAGGAAAAGCAGAACATCATTCTGTTCTTCATAATTCAAATTGATTCAATCTGATTTATTTAGTTATAAATAGTGCTTACAATGATTCATTATTGTTATTCCATGTTATGGGAAATTATTATTGAATCGTTTCTTCTTTTTATTCTTAACCGTAATTCCATGAGGGGCCTTTTAAGCTCCCTTCAACATTTTTTTTTTGAGAGAAAAGAAGTCGGACGATAGAAGCTCACGCCGTAATTTTTGGTGACAACATTTTTTTCAACTCTCTCGCAAATTTTGAAACCAAATTTGTGACGACGACCGAGTACGCTGTTCCGACGTTATTCGCATATTGATAAATATTTGTAAAAACCGTGATTTCATGTACAAAGTCAATGGAAATGAGCCCCCTCCATGGACTGAAGTAATTGAAATATCCCAATAAGATAAGGGTTAATCATCATCATCATCATCATCATCATCATCATCATCCTCATCATCATCATCATCATCATCATCATCATCATCATCATCATCATCATCATCATCATCATCATCATCATCATTGT
>BQKZ01001847.1:25875-60082 GCA_036244855.1 Temnopleurus reevesii | reverse complement strand
TTTCCCTCTTTTTCAGTAAATATTTGTGGATTCAACGGGATCAAAGGGGTCGTATCCCCACGTCCCCCTTTATATCAATTGGAAACATGGCACATTCACCACCTTTTAGAAGTGAATACCTTTTTTCCCCCTGCGTCAGATAGAAACAAATTAATTGTTTCACCCGGGAATTCCCATATACTATGGTATCACTTTTATGAAGAGACTTCCATCCACGGATTAATAACAACAGAATATTTTCTTACGGGTACTAGCATTCTGTATCTGTATTAAGATATTGTAAGAAAAACTTTTGTCAAGAAGAGGCACGGTAACTAAGCTAAAGAATAAAGTAGGAAATCCATGTTCAGTCATGTGAAAAGTTCCTCATGGTAGCAGACGACGCTGCATCTCGTCTAGAAGCGGCGATTCTTACGATTGAATTTCGGTTGGCGTCGATTGTGCAGAGCGGTAAGTTGTATTCCTGACGATTAAAAAAAATGACATTACATTATTAAGAGCAACACCAGAATCATGTTGAATATGTAAAACTGTGCAAGATTAAACGTCAAAACATTTTGTAGACGTAAAGTAATTTCAAATTTCTTAAAATGTGACATAATTCGAATATCATCTCATCGATTTTGTGCGAGGTCCCAACCGACTAGTCCCACGTGTGTATTTTTGTGACTGTCCGTGCCCAAATTGTTGTGGCGAGTGTGTGATTGGGTTTTGTGGGTTAGGAGTATGAGATTAGTCATGGCAGTGTTTTATAGACAGACATCTTGGCAAACTCTGAGAATAGGTACCAGATTTGTGCGATGCTTTCAATTTGTGTACAATCCTATGGAAACGTGCAAAAGTGCGCCGGCTATGATTTTTGCACCAGATTCGACCAACAAGATTTTGCAAAGTTGGCTGAAGTTTATACTTTTTTAACATCAAAATTGATTGAATATTCAACGAATTTCTTGAAATATGGAAGAAGAGGAAAGAAAATAATATTTAAAACCACTATTCTGTTTATAGAATGTAATTAAAGTCGGCTTTGGACTTCTTTTGTGAATGGTTACCTGTGTGTATTTTGGACTTCTGCCGCTGATGTTTGCAATTTTTATGTGACGCGCACAAGCAATCTGGGCGCTATTCTCCGGGTTAGCCGACACCGTTGTGCAAAAGATATCCTAAAAATAAAACATTTTTATTACTGAAATTTCTTTAAGACTTTTATCTAAGTTAGCAGCACTGCCAGCAGCAGTTAATGCTTAGACCTTAAAAGTTATTGTTAAAGTTGAGGATGCATACTATCAGCATAGATCTTGACGCAATAGGGCAAACTAAAAAGATTTAGGCTCCATCTGCGTGTGCTGTATCCATTTGTGTACAAACCAATGGGATCGTGCAGCAGCGCGACGGTGAAGGTTGTTGCACCAGATTCGACCAATCCAAGAAGAATCATTTACTAGGCACAAGTTTACTCTCTTTGAGACCAAAATAGTTACTATATTCAATGAATATCTAAAAATCTACAAGCTGGGGGAACAAAATGACATTCAAAAGTATTATTCTGTGTTTAAAATGTAATTTCATTTACCTTCGAACTTGTTTTGTGACTCGGTTGCCTAGGCTACGTACACAAGTTTATTTTTTACTTCTGCCATTGATGTTCACAATTTTTACATTGTGCTTCACACCTGCTGGGCCGTAATTTCCTGGTTTGCTCATTAGAATTTGAATTTTGGCCAAATGTCTTGATTTTGTGGTTTATGTCCCTGTTCGCTGAGAGTCTACAAAAAGTGAAGGTGGTTTGAACTTGAACTTTATTGGTCACTGTGAAAAGAATTTTAAGAATTAAAACAAAAATCTTTCTTTTCATCAGAGACTTTGGGATTGTTGCTACAAGTCGCAGTTGATCAGCAAGTGCTGATCAAAATAATGTTTTCAAACGTGTCTTGTCAAAAGTGCAGACAGTGCGTGAATGAAAATGCTAGAAAACGCTAGTGTCTGGTACTAGCATTCAGAGAAGTTGACCCTACCTAGAATCTACATAAAATTTCTAGCAAAGTAAAATTCAAATGAAGAACATGACCATTTCATTTGTATGGTTTTGATTGTTGGCATGATTTTTGTAGAAACACAATATTTAAGATTTTCACCCCTATTTCATCCCCTAAAATTTAATAGTCCAAAATACATGATAAACACACCACCATTGTATGGAGGTCCATAGTCATAGGTGCTTCTTCATTGGTACCATATTTTTTTTTGCTCTGTACAATGCACAATTTATGGAACATTGTCATTATACCAGTAGGGCAAGTCACTTTTTGGGCACATTTTTATTGTACAGCATCATTGGAAAAAGGGGGAGAAGGGGACCAAAAATATCCAAGACCAATTAAGTGGGCAGTAAGGCCAAGTCAGTACAGGGTATCCCAGGCCTGAACTTTGATGGGCCTTGGATGATCTGCATTGTTTTGAGAATGAGAAATAATTTGGTTCAGCCGTTTGGCTATTTTCTCCTTTCTGATCCAATAATAGTGGATCTACATATCTTGGTTTAAATCTATGAATTTGTAACTGTCCATATGCTTTAACTATATCTCACAGATGTCTTACCCTGAACCGTCTGTAATAGAGAAGACTAATCACCATCAAATTCCGATTTTTTAATAATGATAGTGGAGGCAGACTCCATGTCATAGAAGGGTGATTGCACTTCTTGAGTTGATACTGACATCAGTATTAGTTTGTTATCTTGTGAGTTCAGAAATACAGTGATACAATATTAAGGAATAAAAGGAAACTTAAAGCCAACCTGAATCTAAAAAAAAAGCAAATAAAGCTTGTACTTCTTTATGATATGGAGCTAAAATAGAGAAAAAGGTGATTTGCAGTACTCATGATTAATTACACGTATACGAAAATACTATCAAAGTGATATTCTTTGATGAATTGTCTGTATTGATTTTTAGTTTTACTCCAATTGTATCTTTTCCTTCTATTTTCTTTCTTCTCTCTTTATTTAATAATTCAACTTAATCTCATTTGTTATATTGAAGTCAGCAACGGATACGTTTATTGGATGTGTTTAGGCTGTAAGAATACTGAACAAATACCCACTCAGGCACCAACCCACGCTACAGAATGAACTTTGTACTGAAAAATAATATTTATTCAGTCTTGTTCAGTTTGGGAAAATGAAAAACACTTGAGATGCGACTTTTGAAATTCTTCTCTCAACCAGATGCTCCCCTTATGGTCACAAGATGAAATTCAAACATTTATATTTATGTAGTCTAATGTGATGGATTACAATACTCCACTCTCTGATTTCTTTTCTGCAGAGTAGTTTGTACCAAATTTACCTGCAAATGTAATTCTTTGTTTTATCTTTGTTCACTACCAATTCCTACCTCTACAGGTACAGGCTTAGTGATGTTTCTACATGTATGTGAATTCATTTGGCATTGCATTATAGTAATTTTGGTCTGTCAAAAGAAGATCAAATATGGCCTCTTTTACCAGTGTTATCTTTGAATTTGTAGCATGTGGGCAGAAATTCATCTTGAGCCGAAACGAATAGTATAGTAATGTCATAATTTTTGTATGGTCCTTATCTTTTTTCTTCTTTCCATTCCAATACTTGTTTGCTGTGGCCGCCACCCCCTTATTACATTGTGCAGGTATTTCTCTCATTTAGCTTCTGTAAATTATCACTTTATCTTTGCATACTTGTTCTTGTATTTCAAATTGATCAGATTAATGAGCAAGAAGAATAAACAAATACCCGGTATTGTTTTTGAGACCAGGATATAGTTTATTGCATTTGCTTTTGATTTTCCATCCTAGTCAATATTGATCTTTGGAACAAACATTACGCATTGTTAATTTCTATGCAGTTTGTGCAGGATTTATCCATAATAGTTACTCCAATTTGTTTACTGAAATAGTCAAAATATCCTTGAGTGTATGAAATGAAACCTTTAAGTATATGAAGTGGTTTCATCTAATAAAAAATGAATAAAAATAGCATCGCTGCATTTCCCCATTCAAGTATAATTTCAAACATTGATATGAATTGTCGGAATCGATTGTGGCTATACATGTATCACAGCATCCCATATGCTGGTCATATTGGTTGTGATATTTAATGGGACAATTCTGCTGGTATTCCACCTGATTTTAACTGTATTTTATGCAGGTCTGTGGTATTACAATCAGCTTGTGAATGGTTTAAGCTCTTGAATTTATATCAGCATGTACTGCATTGTAGTTTGAATACTCGCTTCACATCTGGGATGATTCTTCTCCTGGGAAGCGCATGTTAAAAATATGGCTGTAACATATGTCCCAATGATTTTCTTACTCTTTGAAAAAATACATCGGGTGTTATTATGAACCAATCCATAAGGTTATGCCCAGATTCTCTTCCTATTCTTGTTGATATCATGGAAATTCAGGTATTTTTTATTAATAATTGAATGCATATTATCATGTAGTATTCGTCATGGAAACCTTGCATAAATTTCCATGAACTGTGTAGGAATCTTTCTCAGTATTTTCTGAGCCACAGTCTAATCAGTGATGCATACATGTACGGTAGTAGTTCCTCCATGCTGCTTTCGAGTCGCATCACATGGCTGCCATGGACATCAATTCATTGTTACTGGATGGCTAACTCTCAGCTTCAGTATTAAATATAGATCTACAAGGATTCTTAGCAGGGAGGCTTTCACTTGATACACTTATATGAAGGGAATTTAAAATTGTTTAAATCTAGCGTCACTCAAGTTAACATGTCTTTGCAGAAAGAGAAAATGTAGACGAGAAGGATGCTGTAGTTTTCTATAGTTCATTCGTTTTTCATGATGATTTCTTTGTCTTGTATTTTGTCTCTTTTAGTGTGGCTTTTGTTTGAAAACATTTTTTTTTTCAGTCATAAATAGTGATCTGCATGTTTAAAAAAAAATATTTTGTGCCCTTCCATTGCTTTGCATTTAACTTTCCGTTACCATGGTAGTAATCAGCAATTTATAACAATTACTAAATTAATTCATTCTTTTTGTCCAATTAGCTATTAGTGTGAATAGGACCATAACCTTCCCTGACTCGTCATCCTGATAAAACTCATTGAACCATGACTGCTGTGAATGCTACATGCTTCGTCTCCGCTTGAGCCATTTAGGCATGAAATGAGAAACGATGTCTTGGACTTCACGCCATGCTCCGTTGAATCAAACACAATTATCTCCTGCCTCTTCCCCAATTTTATGAGGAATGAGTAATGATTAATCTCCTTTTCAATAGATAATTCTGCATTTTTAAAAGTTCTTATGATTGTATATTTTTAATGCATGTATCTGGAACTCAGAATTGATGTGAAACAAGTTGATGTATTCACAAATTGCTTTATGTGTCAATAACTGTGTACGAAATTAACATTTAAAGTTTCATGTAGAATTTGTATACAAAGCAATGTGCTTGACATACAGATTTGTTTACAAAACATGAAAGATAAGGAAACATTGGGAAGAGAAAGATGTACATTACAATAAAAAGGTGCGAGTTAAAAGTATGAACTTCCCTCCTTTGTGCACTACTGAAGTATATAGAAGAATCATTTCCATTATGTTGAAATTCCATGATGAGAGTAATCCACTCTACATTATTTCTATCCATGCGCTCTAGTTTTCTTCTTGTCATTGTTACATAAAATATGAAATATTCTTTTATTACTTCATAATTTTTTTCCTTGAAATGATTTTCAAGAGTTAATTTGAGACAACAGAGCATGACAATGCTCCTTGTGTACATGGCTTTGAGTTCTAAGGGAAATGTCACACAAGGACATTACGTTATATTTTGGGTAAATAAGGCTTGCTGAGAGGTTAGTTTCAATGCTCTTCTTAAGGTTTTAGTATCAGGGCATAAATCTTAGGAATCATTTTTATGGGTTAGTGGAACAAGGAAAAAATGTTCTAGCCAGGCATGTCCACGAAAATGGCACTTTGATTTGGTCCTCTGGATGAAGGTTCTTATGTTTAGATAGAAGTGACTGGTAAAAACGTGTTCTAAAATGATGTGACACAGTGAAATTGTTTGAACAGGAAATATTTTATTGTCATCCTGTCTTTGCTCTCAATAAATATGAACAAAAATCAACTGCAAACCTTACAAGAAAGACACAATAAAATTTAGTAGTTAACATGAGGCTACCTCCCAAAGCCTTACTTGAAATTCATACAGCTAGGAAAGATTTTCATTGAATTTAAAGGTCTACATGTAATGGAGCAAAACTTTATCTTATTGGATCAACTTATTGCGTTATTTTTGTTGTGTTTCTTTGAAAGAAAACCCTAATTATACACAATAAAATGCTTAAATGATTCTAATTGAGATATAGATCATACTCAGATCTTCAATCATTGCATTGACACACCTCTACCTTGGCTTCATTTTCCTCCTGGAAGGTTTTTGTCATGGGCTTCTCCCTCTTTTTATGTTTTCCAGTGTCCTTAATTATTTAAAAAGTCTGGCATGAGTGACCTCACGCAAGAATTATCGTTTCTAAAAGTGGAATGAATGTAGCACTTGTAAGATTATTTTGAAGGTGATAAAAGGTATTTGTGTGAAGAGAGAAGAGACATCTCATTGTCTATTGGGAAGAATGAAACCAGTCTGGCACGTTTTCTTTCTACCCCTAAAAAGCCATATTCAGAATAGATGTTTTTTACATGCCATATTCTTTTATGACATACATGTACCCATCATATTTCGCACTCTAATCCATCATTTGGCCTGTACAGTCAAACCTCATTATAAAGAGCACTGATATAACGAGCTCTCGTTATAACAAGGTAATTTTCCTGGTCCCATCCCATTGTATTTTATTGTAATTTGACCCTGATATAACAAGGTTTCAATATAAAGAGGTAATTCCTCTGGTCCCAACGACCTCGTTATAACAAGGTTAGACTGTACCAGATTGCAGCCATGTAGAGTATATATTCAAAATATGTCAGGTATGTCCTATTATGGGCAAAACATTCTGGAAATGGGAGATTCATTTTTGTTTATGATGGCGGGAGCAAAGTGCAGCATGTGCAATTTCAGAAAGCTTTATGGGAGTGCGAAATGAGTTATTGCCTTTGCAAATGACACCCTTATGTAGAACTCAATAATTCTCGAATCTCAACCCCCCCCCCCCCCATTGGTTGATTGTTGTCCTATGCAAAGATGACAATCTAAAATTAGAATTCTGATTGCTATTAACGGGAGTACTACATTATATAGACATCAATTGTTTGGAACATTTTACCTACATACCACAGGTGTAGATTTTAATATTATGTTTGCTACAGGAAACAGATGCAACTCATAATAATATTCTTCTCTTCCGAAGAAATCACCAATATCTGTGCCCATCTTCACACTCCCTCGCTCTGTAATAGAATCGAAATGTGGAAAGGAACTCCTAAAAGTTGGAACCTCTGCGTATTTCATCCATACAAATTAGATTTATGATTGGGAGGGCATGAGGCTATGGCTCCATGGAGAAAAATACCCAATCTTGGAGAACAAAGATCATTCAAATTTTCCTTGCAATATGCCACTTCGTGGTCATTCTATTTTGTCAATCCAGCCACCATAATCTTGGTAATTCAGACAAATCTGGATTAAGCCTACTTATCTTAAGATACTAACTGTCAATTCTTACAGTTATATTGAGGAGAGGTGATTATGGACTATTGACTAGTTGCTTACAGGATCAGTATGTGTGCTTACTAATTCTTCACCAATATAATAGACTAGGCGAATAATCACTTTAAGCTCGGATAAGGTGCTTATCTTCATGCTTTACACATGTAGTTTTACACTCTGTTGGCTGGGAGTTTTCGTGGAAGCTGGAAAAAAGTTTTGGATATTTCTGAATGAGAGAGTATAATAAAGTCTATGGATGCTAACTAATTAGTCTGAGAATTATTAAAGGGGAACCACCCCCTGGAATTATGGTGCTCTCGTCGAATGAAGAAAAATCAGATGAACAAACTGTGGAAATTTGAGTGAAAACGGACAACCCGTTCAAAAGTTATGAATTTTCAAAGTCACAGAGATTTGACGATTTGACTGAGTGATTCTGTGACGTCATGTCGGACAACTCCTCATTCACTTTATACATAGAACATTTAAAAATGGACTAATATAAAATTTAGAGTAGGGTTGCAGCATCATTCTTCCCAGAATACATTCAGAATCAATACTGAAATGCTATGCCCCGGCCGGAAATTGGCATTTTGTTGACTTTTCAGAAAAAAGGAGAAAATGTGAAATTTTGTGTACAGAGTGAATGAGGAGTTGTCCGACATGACGTCACGGACTCCATCGATTTTGCCGATCGCACGGATCCCCATGAGCGGTAGGGATTGTCGTATCTCTGTGACTTTGAAAATTCATATCTTTTGAACGGGTTGTCCGATTTGGCTCAAATTTTCAGTTTGTTCATCTGATTTTTCTCCGTTCAATGATAGCATGATAATTCCAGGGGTTGGTTTCCCTTTAAATATTGAAAGAAAGAAAGCAAGATACATGTATGCTACAACTTACTCACCAATCAAAGCATGGCATTACATAAGCGGCCAAAGCTTGGTAAATATCAAGAAAAATAAAAATTATCTACAAAATTTGTTTGATCAGTTTTTAAACACTCATGAACTGGATGTTGTAGAAACCTTGTGATATGTTGGTTTGATATGCTCATAATTTTGATGTGAAAATTTTGTATATTTTTGCAATCATCAGCGACAAAGGATAGGCAGATAGGAATGGCAATTGAAAAAGGTCCTGCATACCTCTCTTAGAATTAAAAAAAATTATACAGAGTAATGATTCCAGGGGCCAAAAAGCATCTATGAAATGAAAAAAAAGTTTGGTAAAGCAAGGGGTCATTGAATTATTTTCTTTTCATGACTGATTTTCAAGGATATCAGATCTTTTCAGACTAAAGATAGTGAGCGGAAGTGTGGAGCGGCAACCTACCTTCGCCATGAAAGACAGTATTACAAGCTTCGACGCCTGCCTTGTGAGTTTTGTTCCAAGCACAATCAGATTTGTTCTAAAAGGATGAACAAATCTTGCTGAACATTTCCAGCCACATGTTCTCACCACTTCATTAAAAAAAAATCTACCCTCTATATGAACCCAGTGTTATTCATTATTATTAGCATGATCTGACAATTTTCAAAAGCGAGATCTACAATGTGTATAGCTGTGATGGAATAGGGGCTCCGTGTGGTAGAATTTTTTTTTGTTTACAGATGAAATACTGTACATATGAAATAATTTGTGCATTGAAGAGGTTAATTACTATTTCTCAGTGCCAAGCTATATATTCAGAAGCTTTTCGCATCTGAAAGGATGATAAGAATTCTGAATTCTATATGCCCTAATCATTGGCGAAGGCAGTAGTGTACTAGAATTGACAACCTTTTTTCCCTCTTTTTTGCTATTCAGCCGATCGGCAGGAAGAATAATTTGCCCCCCCCCTCCACCCCATTAGCCAATCGTTGATCTGCCACCACAATATATCTATTTCAAATTTTACTACAGTGCATACCTGTACAAATCTGAAAATGATGTAATTTCCTTTTCTTCTATAATGATCTTTTTTTATTGACAGATGTTTTCAATCATTCATCATATACCAATAACATTCTAGAGAATTAAATTGAAATCCGAAAATTCTAGAATCAGATTGGACCAAATTCATTTCAAAGTATTTTCTTGAAATATCCTGTTGCACAACAAGTTTTTGAACTGCTTTCAATTTGAGTTAATAGAGGTTAGAGACCAAGGTGATCAACAAACCTTTTCCTAATCAACCAATAAATTTTTGCAGAGAAGCTCAAGGTGTGTAGAAGAAAGAAACAAGACTCTTTTTATTTTCTTTTAAACAAACTTTAGGGCTGGGTATGAGTCACCGTTTTAGGCTAATGAAATCATGCAGGGAGGGGTAGACTTTACAGACAGCTGTTTTGACCTTTTTGGTATATGAGCCCTGCTGAAAGGCCATTTATTTATAGTTTGTCTATATCATCAATGATTAATTTTTATCTGAAGATCATTACCCCAATTCTTAATAAGGATTGATGATGAAAGAATTACATATTTGAATTTTTCTTTTAATTGACACTGAAAAGTTTTAATCTTTCACTCCATTATACTACTGGGCTATACATTCAATTGATTGTATTGTAGATAGACCATTGCTTTCCCTTTATTTGAGAAATCAGAATTATCTCTACCAACGTGACCTCATGAGCGGCTGTTGGTTGAGTCTAGACGCCCAGATGTTTACACAGCATGTGTACTCCATAGTCGTTGGGTTTGATCAACACGCTTGGCCAGTCAGCTTACTCCAACCATTTCAAGTCTCTTTCAATTCAATGAGCATTCGCGAGTGCTCGTTTGAACACTTCCAAACTCAGCCAGGTCATCCAATGATCCAACGTTTCTCTTCTTTTTTCAAATCGTGAGGATATATATATCCAGCAGATCAATTCTCTATTTGGATTGTTTCTTTTATAGTGGTGGATTTTCTGGAGATAGCTGGTAAGATGAATTTTAGTCATGTCAAATTAGGAATGATTGAAGCTGTTTTTTATGTCTACAGTCTGTATTGATTGATTTGATTATGGGAGTGTAATTGAGGGTAGCCATCTGTGACACATTGTGATGGAGACCTGGGCACTTGAGAAATTGAATGTGAATATTCAATTCTGCACTATTTAGAGATTTGGATACAATTACTACAAGCATGTATACCCTCATGAAATAGGATCATTGTATAGGGAAAAAATATGGAAAAAAAACTCATCCATCAACTTTGGGATCTAGGTTGACACTTGTTTATTGAATGATATTGTGTGTTATCATAATCGATTTTATTACTATTATGTAAAGTGCATTGATGTGTTTTTTTAATAAAAAAAATCAAAAATACTGAACATTCACCATAAGAACAAAAACCCTAGTTTTTGCTATCGAGTGAATTTGTTTATATTCTTGCAAGCAAATAAGGTCATAGTATCGTTCAAAAGTAAATTCGTATTGTCATTGTCGTGCTCTTTGCATTGAATATTCAAAGTCCACATTTGTAGAATTGTAAATGGACTCTTTTTGCAGGACAGTTTTCTTCTGTACTATCAGTTGATATATACAGCTGAAAATTAAGTAAGAAATTTGTCCCATGTAAACGCTAAAAACCCATGGAAGTGAGTAATTACCTCTATGGTATTTTACAGTGAACAAATTTCTCTTCTTCATACCCTTCACAAAAAAAATCTAGACTTGCTGGGTAAACTAGCTTTGCTGCCGTCCCATTCGTAAAGAATTGTGTATGCAAATGTGTGTGTTTCCACCTCGTTTGCGTGTGTTTTCACCGCGTTTGCATGTGTTTGGAAACGTCTATTGTATAGTTGTTGACAATTACTCCTTGATTAGCACAGCGGATTGTAGCTGTAATGCAATGTAATAGCAGCTGTCCTTTCGAATGTACTTGACATCTGTATTTCGTGTGGTGAAACAGAGTGGTCTATCTCTCTGCTTGAAATGTACTATCAGGATGTTGCTCGAAATTTGCATTTGATCGCAAGTTGCAGTTGATTGTTACGTCGCAATCAAAATCATTGTTCCATGTGCATGTTGTAGAAAATGCAGCCTGTGCATTGAATATGTGTGCATTTCAATTTGAAACTGCTTTGCAGTCGATTTGCAATCAATTGCAACTTTCTAGCAACACTCCCTGAGTCAAAATGATTTGATGAATGTCATTGGTAATGGTACTATGTTCCTTCAGAAGTTCAGACCTAATATTTTGATAAATGAATTTCATGGCATGACCCAACACATTACGATATTAAATAATAATGAAAATAATGATACTAAAGAAGCCGTTGTACTTTATTTGTGGATCCACAGAACAATGTTTGGTGCACTGTAAAAAGTTAATTTACATTCTACCCAAGCTTTTTGCCCGTTAATAAATAATAATGATATCAACAACAAGCAGCAAGATATGAATTTAATTTGCAAGATTCATGAACAAATACCGTCATCTATAAATTGCTTCATGTTGTGATCAACACATCACACCTTTACTTGTAAACACCTGCTTTGAATTCAATGTAGGTCAACGAATGTGATTTTTAGTAGGACCTGCTGGGTAGCAGACATGTTATATATTGATCTAGCCTCACATGAATGTGTATGTATGCCTTTGACTTGATCATTTGACATTTAAACATGCTTCAGGCTATCATATGCACATCGGGCACAACACAGCTCACATGGTTTAGTACACTCACATTTTCACAGCGTGGGCTTGACGCATTGTATGACAGTTTGCAGAAATAGGTAAATAAGGAACTTGTGAAATGTCTTTATCAGAGACCTTTTTATTTGAAATACATTGGTTTTCAATCTGTTGATGCAGAAAGTCAAATAGCATATTGTGATCTATGTAACTAAGCCTGGGTGTGGGATTTCTCCAAAAAATTTACCCCATGTACTCTTGACTTGCACTTTACCCAGATGTCGGAATTTTGAACATTATTGTCTATTTGTAGATACAGCTGTATAATAAAGAGCACACTTTTAATTCTCATAATACATGTATGCTTTCATTGGAAATTCAACAAGTCAAAGTGTAATTTTGGAAGAAATATCAACAAAGACATGCTTTGCTGTTTTTTTAAATGAATATCAATCATTTTCCTTTTGACTGTTATGGGATAAATGCCTTCTCAAGACATAATCAGAGTTTGGAATCGCAAGTCTGTATTTAAAGCACGCTGCATAATAGATTGGCTGTGGCAATAATCAATATTTTGCCATTCATGATCTGAATAACATTGACAGCTAGCTATTGTCCACAATCTTACAACGGTCTTTCCCATTGCCGTTTCCTGAAGATGAATAATATATCCGCAAAGCTGTGTAGATACAGCGATGGCAAATGTTTCCGAATATGTATAAGGCAAATTAGAATGTGATTTATGCAACAGCTTTATTAAAGTGAGAGAAACATGACAACAATGACCATGCTCCCAGCCATTTGCTTAAATGATGAAAGCCTTGAATTCATATGAAAATCATAGCTCATGCATATTCTGGAACGGTTAGCACCTCTGATATGTACATAAATATGTGTAGATGTATTGGAGTATGAAATAGTCCCCACAAGGTTACTATTGTGGTTGTTATAGTCAGACTGAACAGCAGAGCATGCAATTTGCATCTTATTAAACACCGCTGCTTTATGAATTTATAATGAACTTCAAGGACTGTAGCAGCGTGGGGCTAATGTGTGTTGTAGACAAAAAGAGAATTTGGTGTTGTGTTCTGCCAAAATGCATTGCAGATGGAAATATATATGAGGAAATTTGTGGGGAAATCTCTTTATTGTCATATTCATCATCAGTCATCATCATCATCATCGGTGTGTTAACCAGGTTTAATTAGTACTTTTTCATTTACAAGGATTTTTTAATACATTTTCTTCACGAAAAATAGAACCCGTAATATGTTTTGCAGGGGCTATATATTTTGGAGCGGAAACAGAGATTTCAATGAGACATGGGGAACATAGATTGCACATTGATTGATGAAGGGGGCGATGTTTATTAACTGCATCTGTATTTTTTGTCCTCGTCTTGATGTTTATGGGCTATTTCTTTTAAGGTTTTAAGAGGACCAAGTGCCCATTCCCCTTGTGACACTGAGGCATTGTGAATAGCTGTAAAGGATTGAAATTTGAAGTCTCACTACCGTTACTACCAGCAAATTGTGGAGCTTAAATCTCTGGTGTCTAAACTTGTCATGCAATTATTGCTGCTGTAGATGGTATAGGTGTCTGGATAAAGGGATATTTGATATTCTATGAGAGAATAGAAGTATGGTCATCAAATCTTATGATCGATATGTAGCCTACTTGAATTTAATCATTGATATTGCAAAGTGTCATCTGATATCATACCCTAATTCGGAAGAGACAATGAAAAATGTTAAGAAGTTGGAATTTTATCTTTTCCATGAGTTCTTTGTACTTTCTTATTGGTTTGCAGTTGCAAAGTAGTGACGGAATTACAATGTATTCAGTTGGGAACTGTTGATAAGAAAGATTGTAATTCACAAAGTAGTCTATGAAAAGCAAATGCTAGTAGTTCAATTTTTGTTAGCCTCCACATAGCATGCAAATATAGTTGAACTCCATTATAACAATGTCCATTGGCCCAGCAAAATTTCCTCAGTATATTGAAAGCTTGTGATATCAGGGCTAAGATACAATAGAAACCAAAGAGTTTGAAAAAAGACCTTGCCTATAGCAGGAGCTCATTATATTATTGCTTTTGTAATTAATGGTTGGACTGGCAGGGAATGATTTTACTTTTCACATTTGATTAGCAGTTTTTCAGATATTGAGGACGTTTTTTCCAACACTTTAATGTACAGTTCTGTGGGAAAAAGTTGATATACAAAGCATACGTTGTATAGCAATCCTGCTAAAATGCATAGCAAATTGCAATGTGATACCAGGAAAATTATTCTCTGACTGGAAAACAATTCTTTATGCTTATCCTTTTTTCAATGAAAGCAGCTATAGCTCAATGTCATATAGTTGCAATGAGATTATTATGGTACATTGCATTTGACACTGGAGCTATAATATTTGACAAGAGATATTGACTTTGATTGATGGAAATACAATAATCTTTTGTATATCTACATCTATACCCATCCTCCAGGGTTAAAGTAATAAAATCAATTTAGTTGAATATAGGATGAAGGCTACATACAGCTATCATTGCATTTGATCTCTCTTTGTTAGATTGCCTTTTCCTATTTTATCACATCTCATTTTGATAAACAGAAAATACAGTAAGCACTGATTGAAATTTTGTAAATTACATGTATCTTCTTGGAAAATACAAGAACGCTGGGGTTATGATTTATTATTGGAATGGTTATTGTAATTTTAATGGTATGTATTAGCCTTGGTATAGATGAAAATATACTTGGTTATCTTTTGTTTACACGCTTTTTTTGCTTTGAATTATAGAATAAGATAGTGTAGAGTAAGTTTTATTTTTCTTGAAACATTTTACTGCATTTCTTGTGTGCAAGCCATGATTGTTTGGCCGTCATGCAACATTAACATAATCAATATTAGATGTTGTTTATGTCTTTTGTCATTGTAGTGAGACATTCCATACATTCCATTGTTCTGACTTCACACTAGTCTGGTTGTAGAAGTCAATGACATTCATGAAATTATAATGATAACCCTCAAAATGTAGAAAAATCAGCAACTTGTTGATGGAGTTCAAATTCTGGGCTGCTTGAGGGGCAGGGGCCTGGAGGCCTGTTTTTTTTTTTTTTTTTTTTTAATTTTAATTTTTTTTTTATCAAGAACAACTTTTGAGTGTAGCCATTTTTTATCCAGTAGGTTTTGCAGTCCAGCACCAGTTTGTATTGAGTTTTGTTTTCTTCTTTTTACATAGTATCAGTTATCATGTCCCCCTCACACACACAACATGCATACACACACACCACATACACACACACACGCGCGCGCATTCAACTGAATAAAATAATGCCTGATGTCCCCAAACCATTCATGTGGCGATATGTGAGAGACCCCTAAGGCATGGTTTAATACAATATTGAATGTCCACTCTTCTATTTGTAAAAAAGGGGCGTTCCAAGGCCATGGTCATATAGAGGAGAGGGTATTTTTAGCAGTCTGATTGAGATGTAGTGGATAAGGAGTTGAGGGGAAGGGGAAAAGGAAGAAGAGAAAGGAAGTGCTAACATAGATGGCTAGCGGGTCTGGGGCATCGCGTAGTCTGTCAGCTTCGAGATTACGAAAAGTGCAAATTGGCTGTGATTTTTAGCTTAATGTGTGGTAAATACAACTTTATCAGAAGATCGGGGCAGTATTTAAATTTATCTTGGGTTTTCTTTTTCTCTCTTTGGACATCGCTTGTGCCAGAAGGAGTGAATTTAGGTATCTGTACATCATCTGGAATAGATTATTGAAGTGCAAATTGACCTCATCAGGATAAGAGAGCAACAGCATGTTTGCCGATAGATTCATGATCAAATTTTGAGTATTCAACTTGAAGTTGGAATTTTATGCACTGGCTCTGTCCAGATATTGAGTAAAACACTTGTTAACAAAATGGTTTGGTTATCTGCATGTAAAAGTTGTTTATACTGCAGAGTCTACTACTCTACCACTATTTCACTGAACATTATCCTGAGAGAGCCCGTGTCTGTAAAGCACAATTTATATTTGTCTACTAAATCAAAATAGTGACATTTACAAAGTGCTTTGATGTGATTTTGTGTGTAGAATATACTCATAACCCTAGCACAGTCCTTTAGCAAAAATATAGTTTGGTAAAGATTGAAAAATGCTATTCATGACATAGTTATCTTGCACACACATGGGGTGACTTCAAGTACGGTGTGCAGTGTTGGTGTTGGTGTTGAGAGAGCAGATCGGCCCGTGAACCGAGCTCCAACACCGTTGTTCAGTTTACAGAAGCGATACGATCGCCGAATCGATCGCCCAACACCAGCCACGATACCGAGTGACGTCACACTCGCGCTCGCACAAAGCCTCGCGAACAGCTGCTGCTGCGCGACGATAAAATAAATTTGGGTCCGAAATTCTCAAATTAATCTATTCTAATTCATACAAATCGTGCAATCTTTTTCAAAATCCAGAAGAAAAAATATTGCCTTCCAAAATAAAGTATTTGGTTTTAGTTTTCATTTGCAAGTTTTACCGGAAAGTTAATTTAACCACCGACATGTCACGAGTTTTCGGAGCAAAATTGCTACTGTTCTGTGTGGAAAACGAATGCATGATTTCAACACCAACACCAACACCGAACTTGAAGTCGCAATTTTCCCGATCCCTAAGGGTTGGTGTTGAGAGATGGGAAAATTGCACGTGAATCGTCAACACCGACCGTGATCCTCGGTTCAGCAGACGACATTCAACACCAGCAACCAACACGAGCGACCGGAAATACGTCAGAATCTTGCGAGGTCAACCCCAACACCGACAGACTTCAGGTTTGGTGTTGAGACTGGTGTTGATGTTGCTGCAACACCAACACCAGCGTTCCACACCGTACTTGAAGTCACCCATGGAGACCATTGCATAATTTGGTATTACCTGATTCCCTTTTAAAAATTGAATTTGACTGTTAAATCAAATTTAGGGCTCTCTCTTGGTACTATTAGATGCTAGGTTATTTCCATCATTTGACAAAAGAATGATAAAAGGTATAATCAAAAATCAAATTCTGAAATTTTCATCCAGTCCAGTTACAAGAATAAGAATTTGTTCTTCATCAAGAAAGAAAATATATGTTTTGCTTTACCAAAACTCATTAATTTCTCACAGAATATGTGGGTAATATGTACATGATACTATATGTCATTTTATTTAGATTTTTAGGACAAATTTTGAGGAAATAGAAATATATGCTTTACCACAATTTTCTTGAACTTTAAAACCATATCAAAAGTCCTGTTCCATGAATCTCTTCCCACATAGACCATATACTGCTCCACCTTGTCTGCGTCATCGGACCACAAAACCAACAAGATATTGACTGAGCAAGATGTGCTGTTTACTCTTATTCTTTTACTGCTTGCTTTTAGAGTTAAAGACTTGTAAACAACCATGGTGAAATCAAGATGTCAGTGACACATACAACAATACATGTTTAACCATCTGACCATCTAAGTCATGAACTTAAATGCATCTTTTTAACAAGGAAGGGTAGAGAAGGTTCTCTTTTAAAGAGCAGGCATGGTCTGAGATCCTAAGCACCAATCTATTGTGATATTTGTAGGTTATCTCAGTGAAAAAGGGGTTTAAAAGTTTGCAAAGAGTGGGGGTGTTAAAAAGGAAGTATACCCAGCCCCTAACTATTGTGTTGGTAATCCGAAGAACTAACAAATCTGTACCAGTTTTGTGCCAATAGTCCATTCACGCATTTTATTGGGTGGATATAGAATGATGACTCAATGTAGAATACTTGTATGGTATTACAAAGTGGGCCTTTTTGTGATTGATAGTTAAGTATAAGAATATTGTGTTTTGCGTCTTTGCCAAGTTCAGCAAGAAAAAAATTTACAAGAAGAGGGAAATTTGAAAAGGTACAGGAAGATTTGTGGTTTTTAGGAGTGGTTCAGGATTTTATTGTAATTAAAAAGATATTGGAAACAAGAAAAATATCTTAAATAAGAATAGCCTTCTTGGATAAATCAGACAGTGATGACTATGAAAATATAGATTTTTTTATACTTCATAGCTAGTGAATATTGGTTTTCAAGAAAAATCAAGTGTGGAGGAACCGGTGGCTCTTGAGTTGCGGAAGTCATCAGTTGGATGTATTTCCTGATTAATCTTGATAACCTGATACCAAATGACATTTTCATTTCCTTTCTTTTTCCTTCTCTTACCTTAACTGATATAGTCACAGTTGTCTATTCAATTATCCTATATTTAGAAAAGTTACATGGTAATAATATGCTTGTCATTTCCTTTTGGGGTTTGGGGCCCTGGATTTTAGTTTATCTGTTAAGTTGAGATTAGAGTAATTGGAAAAGCCTTGTCAGTCCTGAACTTTTGACACATTTTATCTGAGGACTGGTGAAGAATATTCTATGTAGAGCTCTCTTAAAATTAAAATCTCTGAAATTAAGCTGAATTTCATCATTGTGAACTGAATTTATACGCAAAGTGATTAAAGATCAATATATTTTCTCCTGAAATTCCAGCTGACTAAACTGAGGAATAATTCATCAAACATAATATAAAATAATCTAATAATTACATTTTGATAATATTGTTAATTTTTCTATTTGTGTTATTTTCTAGCCTTGCTTTTTTGGCAAAGAATTTATTACTGGGAAATAAAGAAATAGTGGAGAGGTCTATGAAAGTTGTAACACATCTAAGAGAATGCAAAATAGCAAACATTTCAAATGGGAAGGGAAAATGCACATTGTGGGACAAAATAAGCATTCTCTAAAATATGACTTGAGTATCAAAAGATGTTCACCCAGGAAGAGTAAATTTCCCAAAATAGTGAAAATTTAGTGATATTTCATAGTTTTCATTCTTTATGTGCCGATCTCTGTGATCATTTTAAGATCTTGTAGTATAAGGAGAGGTCACTACAAAATGATGGAATTTCACTATTTATGGGATATTCACTTTTGCAATGTGAATATTTTCATTTATTTTTTTTAGGTTATGTCTTGATATTGCTAATGTAAATAAGCAAACTGATTTTGTAGCATTGAATGAGGTTCCTCTTGGAAAAGCATTTTTCATCAATAGTTATTGATTTTCCCCTTCATACCCATTTTCATAGCATCATGCATATGATAGATGAATCATTATTCATTTGTTTGCAAAACCCATTTCAATTACAGAGAAATGACCAGTCACTTTGCTTTAATACATATTTGATTATGTCTTTGTATTTACTTTCATTATGTATTCTTTTTTCAGTGACCAGTGAAAAGAACTTAGTCATCGGTTGATAGCAGCTAGGATTTATTCCAGATTTGCATCGATCGCTCATCTCAAATTAGAGGTTCGTTTTGCAAGGTACTTTCAATTAAGACTGGTGTCACAGAAATTTAGTGTCGATGGATGGAGCTCATATGCAGATTATCGACTGCTTCAGATGTGCATGTATTTAGATTTATGGTATAATTATATATTTCTTGGTTTTTCTTCAAACCTTACTCAATGAAATTAAGCAATCAATATACAATACGCAGACTTTTTTCAGCTGTTGCTATCAATAATGAAAATATAATGCTTATATCACATTATGGACAGAAGTAAAAGTGTTCGGAATCTCATCATGTCCCATGAAAATGCATGTGTTTTACCAGTCCAAGGCTTTGATGATGGGAAATTGTCAACTTTATTTCTGTCTATACTATAAGTTTGAACACGG
Organism: Temnopleurus reevesii; assembly: GCA_036244855.1. Lineage (NCBI taxonomy): Eukaryota > Metazoa > Echinodermata > Echinoidea > Temnopleuroida > Temnopleuridae > Temnopleurus > Temnopleurus reevesii. The sequence goes on along the minus strand of BQKZ01001847.1, from coordinate 40,043 downwards.
TGTGATTTGTGAGTGCAGCATAATCCTCCATTTTTTACCACATCCTCCTGGGATATATAATTTACATCTCTCTTCTCGCTTGCCTGCAATGAGATAGAGATGTCATATTAGACTGAATTAATTGATATCATATGTGGAGCCTGCCATCTCTTAATGTCTTCTGTCGATGAAGGTATGACATTCATGATGAGAAGAGGTTATTTAAACATTCTGCAGCTCACGTCTTCAGTCTATGGCTGGTTGATAGAGCATCCTGAGGGTACCTCATCCATGGCTTGATACGGAGACAGCAACATACTCTCATAATATTCTTTTCTTTATCCTATATTAAAGGGTGAATGTTGAAGAAAGTATGTATGTCTAGATCAAAAGGATAACATGGATGTTTGAATTTCACTTTAGTTCCCCATGAACATGGAAAAGACAAATTAGATGTTCTTCGGACAGAGATTTGATTCCCTTCTCAGAACAAATTTCCATGGACAAATTTTTGTTCACATTTGTATCTCTCACGCAGGCGCTAATTAGGTAAAGTAGGAGACAACAGTCTGTATGTTTAGCAGAGCACTGTGCACCTAACAAGTAACTAGTCTGTGATGATAAACAGTTAATTCACAAATTCTAAACCGAAAACACTCCTATAGAAAATTATAATTATTATGATTAGATTCAGCCTCTAGTTTATGATCAACATGAGCACACAATTACAACCCGGCTTTGAATATTGCTATTTATATCCTCTCCCATGATGTGGGAAAGGTAATTATCTTGTGCGGGACCTCAGCTTAGCTTGTCTCCTATTCTTCATATTGACATTGATGAAGAGGTTTGATTATAACGCTAGTCTGTGAGCAGATATACCAAGGGGGCCCAGACCCAGGGAGTTCACCGGTCGAGTCTCGCCTCATCTAGGGAAGGATCAGTCACTCGGACTGCGTCTAATGGAATCAGAGATCCAGTTGTGAATGTTTACATCTGGGACAAACACCATGACCTTTGTGGAAAGGAGATGGCTGTATCTCGTGGTTGCATCACGAATGGGGAAGAACTTGATTGTTTATTCATCCCCCAAAAGGGTAACGGTTTCTCAAGATCGCAGCGTATGAATGTTCATCATTTGGTTGAACATCGCCCCTTTAACCTGTTTTCTGATGTGTATAAGAGAGCAAGGGGTTAATTTTTTTAACAATATTCATGGATATTTAGTGAGGTTTAATTCCATAGAAATTTAGTAAAATTTATCTTTCGGGAAATTTTAATAGTAAACTTTTAATTTTTCTTTGGAATTCCTTGAATAATTCCTTCAACAACCTTAAATGGACGGTATCTAAGGCAAAGCACAGAAAGATGTGGACGTACTTTGGGGATAAATACAGAGACAGGTATTGTGAAGATCAATGACATACCAGATGACCCTCTTCTCCCTCTCTCTCAGGTTAGATGAAAAACATCTTGTGGCACGTTTCTGACCCCAATTCCACTTCAATGTACTTTGCACAAATATAGATGGACCTGTCTTTTTGACGGCAGTGCACATCATGAGATGCGATATTCATCATGTATAGCAAAAAAACTGACATTTTTTTCTATCGTAATATCATGATAATTTTGGGGATGTACAGGATGATGCATTTCTATGATATTAAAAAATTACATTAAATTGTCAGAAAACCACACAGAAGGATTGTATTACATGAAGATCATGACCCATACAATGTAGATTGTTGTAAATAGATTCCTTACTCTGAATCGTCAAAGGCATCAAAATATTAAGGTGTTCAGACATTTCTGCAATTTTCGGCCTAACACAGCCTTCATTTAAAACTAATTTACAAAGGTACATAAAATTATTTGACGGATTCACTGGCTTCAAGATCATGATAATAATATCCATAAGAGATGTTTGCAAGTAGATTACGAAAACGTAAAAATATAGAGTGAAATAAAAAGTTCCATGACAATTTCCTATTTACTCGTTCTCAAATAAACCGAGATATTAAACAGAGATAATATCAGTCACCATGGAGATCCATACCATTACCCTTAAATGCTCCTCTAAGGTGCTTGGCATTATCAATGCTCGCCGAAGACAAATTTGAAGAAAATAGAGCTCACCTGCCAAGAACATAACCTAAAGAAGACGTGTGTATGCAAGCGCACTATGACGCCTTCATCGAGGTGTGTAAGAAAATATCCACAGGGGTTTAAGAAATCGTAGTTGTGTTATTCTTTTCAAACTCTGCAGGGTATCAACCCAAAATAGATGCAGACGTACAACAGACGCTATAAAGAGTTAGCAGCATTTTTTGTTTGAACTTGAATCAGGGGGGTAGGAACAATGAGAGGGAAGTTGTATTGTGAACTTTCCTCAGATCGTATATTTTTGCTTGGGGCTATCGCCAATATAATTTTGAATATTGCCATTGCGTAGATACTACAGTTGAACCTCATTTTAACAAGATCCTGGATACCAGGAAAATTTCCCCTTATAAATATTGAAACCTTGTTACACCAGGGCTAAAATGCAATAGAAAATAAAGAGTTGGGGCCCTTTAAATCGCCTTGTTGTAACTAGAGCTAGATGAGGTTGGACTGCAATATTTAAAGATATATTCTGGTATTTGTTAAAAAAATAAAATAAATGTTCACAGAATCGCACAAAATGTGAGAAGAATGTTCAGAACTATGAATAAATAATATGTGCCAAAGTGTTTTGCAAGAAATTGTATAATGGCAGAGAAATGTGCAAATAAAGGGTCAAAATTGGGCCATGTCGGGCCGACAGATTTTATGCCAGTCCCACGCGCTGCTTCCTGTGTTTGCTGCAGTGGACAGAGCACGTGGAGAATGACATAATTTCTCTTTTAACCGGTTTGAGGTTATCATATTAGTTTTGTTTTTCCCTTGTCTACACAAGTCACGTTGTGCTTTGTTTGTAACATAAGATTATTTTAATCATTCATTTTTCCAAATTGAAGTTCTTTGCAAGTACTCTATATTCGCTTTAACCATTGACTATTGGAAACGGTTAGCCCCTGCACCAAATATATGGGAATTACACAATTCAGCAGTTGATTGATTATGAAAAAAGGGGTCCATAGAAGAAGCCCATGCCTAATTTTTGTTGATTTTGACTTTTTTTGCATGTTTTTTTTGCATAAAAGTAAGGAAAAGACAGTCCCTTTTTATGTGACTCATTCAGATTACTGAAACAAGATAATTGGAAAACCCCAATTTTCTTAACCGCAGAATGCATTTAATACATGAAATATGAAATATCTCATGATGTGCAATATGTTAGATACTGCGTTCTTCCATGGGGGGGGGGGGGGGGCAGACAATAGTTCCTTCTTTTTCACCTATCAAAAATAGAATTTATGAGAATTTTTAGAATCAATGCTGTTGTATTGTCTGGTTCAACAATCTCTAATTAAAAAGATAGCTATTTAGGTGTTTGCTATCCATAATTCAAAGTTGTTTTCATCTGCCGTGTACATCTCTACCCGCTCTTTACTCCTCGGTACATCCCCTTTCAGTGCCCGCTTCCCTCAGATGCTCGCTTGGGAAGCTGAGATATCCACACCGTAAAGAATAACAAATGTCATGTGAGAGACATAGCCTATGATTTGTGTAGTGTCATCTGCTAGGTGTACACCCAAGTGTGTTTATCTCGAATGTAAACAGTCTATTGCATGACTTACATCTTACGATGCTGTTTGCATCGAGGGAAGATGTAAATCAATTTCTACTCCAATCAAGCAACCCTTTCCTGTGCCTCCTCCTGCATTTGCTTGTCCTATTTTTATTCCAAGAAGTTCCCATTTATGCAAGATTGAAATAGACTGTACACATGTATATCCTTCCTACATACATCTTAGGAAAGCCTATAAAGGCTTTATGGTCAGGAAAGTTCTTACTTTTTTCCCTTCCATTTTTACCATGATTTTTTATCTCAGAAATTTATGGTATTACAAGTTTCTATTTTCATTTTTTCTCCCCGAGCTCTCAAGAAAGAACTATGAGCCTGGCACTGGCTGTAAATCATTTTTGAATTTGATATTTTTTCATATTGGCAATATAGAATGGCCCATGACAAGTATGAAATTGCATTGATCAGGACTGACTCACATATCTCCCATCCAGCAAATGTATGTACAGACAAGAGGATGGTATAAAGCTTTGAGTGAGGGGAGGGGTTGCACCTTGAGATCGTGCCTCGCTTCCAACAGACTCCATTTCCCCTCACCGCGAGACGTCCAGACTAGGCTTTGAATGATGGTGCAAAAATGGGAGCACTCTCCGAGAAGATTAATCCGATGATGGAGAGAGATGAAAGGAAAATAGGAGACGTGGGAATAGATAGAGAAGAAAGTCAGGAGATGAAATTGAAAGGGCACAGGAGACGTAGATTCGAGCGATGGATGGGATTGGGGCGCGTGTATATTTTCAGAGTCTATACTCCAGTGAAGTTGGCATAAACTTCGATGTTATGCGATGGGGTGCAAACAAGGCTTGCTCATCCTTTCTCAAACCCCTTTGAATAGCCAAGCAGTCAGTGCACAAAGTCTATGACTATTACAGAATTCAGTAGTCACTGGGTTAAAAATATTTGATCATCACCATTTATACTCTACTCATATTTTCCAGTCAAAATATAGTATTATAATTTCTGGTATTTGGTAACCCCTGAAAATTCACCTTTTATACTGAAAATAATGGGTAGTATAAGAGGACCTTTTGACACGCATTTATTAGTCATCACATTTACCTCACATGTTTAATATACATGTAGGAACTTGTTCAGGAGCACAATCTTTAAGATGCAATACTTTGCAGCACCTTTAAAATACCTCTTTCCAATATAGTAAATTGAGATGCAGCTGATTTAATGCATCACTCTTATCACACCTCCGCCCCAGACTTGAAAACAGAAATTAGCTGTCACCTGCTGGAGGTACGCTGTTTGATATCCGTTCTTTTCACAAGATGAGTGCAAGAAATAGCACACTGAGCGAGATATGAAAGGTGGGGCTCTTTTGATGTAGGCAATCCTTTACCCCACGCCTGAACTCCAAGGTGCAATAATGCACCCTTGGGAGAACTTTTACACCATTGGTTGCTAGCTTGATCTAATAATCTGTAAAAAAAAAACCCCAAATTTTTAAATTATTTTTTTCATTTTATTTCTCTTTATTGAATTTTTAAAAAACTTTAGGCCTGGTTCTTTTCATTTTAGTTCTCTCAATCAGTAAGACGGATGGTTTATTTACCACTAGGTAGTGTCATGGATGATAAGTACTATGAAAATATATGTAGATTTTAAGATGCGTAAGATTTCATTTTTTAAAGTTTTTTTTTCTGATGTTGATTAAATCAGCTTACCCACTTTTAATATATTTTTATTACAAATAATCGGCAATTGACCTGAATATTCAATTATATAGTTTTCTCTGGATAAATGCCACTGATCATGATTAAATTGGCTTGGAGTTCATGTTCCAAACACCAATTCCATATCCAGCATTTGCAAATAAGATGATTAAAATCGGATTAAGCCATGCAGAAGCACTAACTGAAAATTCACAAGTCCAGATCGGCGGTGGGACTAAGTGATATTAATTCCACATCATTTAGAGAATCCTATGCGATGTCATGTCTGAGTGTACGATGATTCAATTCACATGTAGTTGGAGTTTGAGGGAGTAACACCCTTTAGGCTGAAATAATCTTGTAAGAGCTATTACATCCTGTGGATTTATTTTTGGATGTATGACTGCAAGATCTGAACTTTTGGGAAGGGAAAGGTATAATCATGGAATGCGTGGATCATGTGACTAATCTACGCTGCACATGGAGTATTCATTTAAGCCAATTATTCTAAAATTAACAATTATTTATTGAATTTAAGACCCTTTTAAGATTTTCTAACAATACATGAAATGATCATCAAAATTTATTCAGTTACTCTACATTTTTTAAAGTAAATATCACTTTTACACCATTTTGGAAAGGTAAAGTCTGATCATGTTCAGGCCTGTTTGTATTTCTATTCCAGTATCCTACATCTACTACATCAAACCATAGGCCATAGATCTAATTTGATTTGATTTGATTTGATACATTTATTTAAACACGGTTAAAAACCCAGTTCAGCACATGCTGTTTTTCAATGGGGCCGTGCAGTAAAAATACATTCAATTACATTGGATACATCATGTACATTATACATTAAAAATACATGTAACAAACATAAGGATTCAAAATGAAGTATTATACTTGAAATACTTGAATTACAAAAGTTAAAAAAAAATAAATATCCAGACCATTTCAAGATGACGATTTACTGAATTGATAAAAACACATCTGGTTTTGTGTCCCGGAAAAGTATATCAGTCATCATCGTGACCATATTGCATCAGGTTATTGCTGTAACATCTCAATTTTTAGTAGCTTATCTGTCTTGGGTTTAATTTTTTTCCGGAATCTGATTCAAATCAAGTTTATATTTCTCAAAATAGCTAGAAATGCAGAGGAATCCCCAAAGAGTCAACCCACACATCCACCAACCAGATGTGGTTATGGGAAAGATATTTTTCTTCATATTTCTCTCAGCACTGGTGGTCCAGTGAACAGGTTTATGGGAACTTATTTTTATTAGGTCATTTGCAGAAGACTTCAAGTTATATCTGAAATATTTTATGTTGAAATATATTTTTCGATAATGTAAATGGTTTTTGCTTCTTGAAACTGATATCTTGTTAAATTTGTGCAAATTGATTATTTATCTGTGCTTTAACCCCAACTAATCAGACTTTGCTTATGAAAGAAAAGTCCAAAACTTATCTTCTTTCTTTGAATATTAAAAATATTTTGAAATTTCCATGAAGGGTCATACAATGTAAACTTGAAAAGATTGCAATAACCTAGAATAGCGGTCACTTTGTTTGAAGGATGGGATGGCATTTATCAAAACCAGTTTACTGAAGTAGTCTGGCATTGGGAACAAAGCTTGAACAGACCTATCCTTTTGGTCGTGCAATAATTTGCTTTTAATATCATAAATAATACTCAGAACTACTTTCATATTGGATCATGGTGGTCCTGATATATAATGACATTTAGAGATGACACATCAGAAAGTATTCTTCGTTTTTGATAAAGATTGGTTGAGTAGGTCTTTTTGGGTGTTATGCATATGTTCTTATCATTTTCCTCACAAATTTGTCTCACTTGCATCGTAGAAATAATTTGTTGGTATGTGCTATACAAAGACTTCTATTGAAACTGTAAGGGAAAGCGTAGCAAAGTCCGAGGACAACTTTCATGATATCTTGCAAATATATCGTTAGCCAAAATGAGTTTAGGATTCACAATGACAGAGGTGAAAGCGAAACAGCAGCGAAAGTGAAACAGGCTTTTCTACTATTTCTCTGTCTTCCATCATGTGTATGACATGCATAAGAGTTCAAATTAAGCACACTTCCGTAATTCTTGGCAAGAGCTGAATGTGGTTTGTCATTGAATCCCTTAACTTGAGTATGAGATGTACATTGTCATCGAGAGAGTAGTTTCATATTGTTGAAATTCATACATCTACAGTATTATCAAAAAGTTTTGTTGAAAATTGAATATTATCAAAAAGTTTTAATGAAAATTGAATATTTTAAATTGTCTACCAGCTGATGTACATAGCATAAGTTTTCAATATTCAATTTACCCCAACCACAGCAGCATTTGTTCAATTGGCCATTTGAAAGGTATTAGATGTACATTGCCTTGTACCGCATACAATTTTGAGTGAATTGCCAATTGGCAGAGGGTAATAAATTCAATCAAATACAGAACATCGTAGAGATGCATAATAACCCTGGGGGTTCTTCCGGGTAAGCAAACTGATTACACCAAGAATTCTTGTCCCCCCAGATTGAATTAAATCGGTGTGAATGCCACGCTCTCTGCTCCATTTATTTTTGATTAACGGTACGCGACAAACCGATTCACACTACCACTGGTACGCGTTTCCTACATAATTGAGGTTACATAATACGTGCCCCACCCGTACCACTTCATGCATGCATCGTGCCTGTGTGAGTGATCATTACTCTTAATTAACCCCCATTTTCTACCATGTCCTCGGCTTGATGAGTCGAAGAGCGAGATTTGCCGCTCTTGATCGCAGCCTCTCGTATTTACCCCCTCTGGCGGGTGTGCCTGTGACTGAATAATTCATGTCCACGAGAGGTCATCATGTTTGCCGCTTCATGCCCCGCAAATCCAACGGATGGTACTCATACAGTGGGAATTCCCATCTCAGTATGAGGGGAGGGGTACAGAAAGGGGGCATTTCATCGTAAGAATGAGAGCAGGCCTACAGATTTGGTATTCTGCCCTTCATTTCAACCATTACAATTTATCATAGAATGCATCTCATTTTTATGAATATTTACTGTTTGCATTTTTGTGACTTTTACAGCCAAACTTGTAGTCATAAGTGCCACCTGTCTCATGTGACTACTTGTTTTTTACAGCATTGGTCAAATATATCGCTTCCCCGAAGGTAAAGCTGTTTGCTATAGAAAATGACCTTTCAGGCTTTTATTTCTCTGGTGTTTTAACTCAATATTTTCTATTTTCTATTAAAGTGCTGTTGTGTGCGAGACTGAGAATATATTGTGATAGTTTGAAAGCACGAAATTTGATTATATGATTCTGACAAGTATCTTTCACCAAATTTATTAGATTTATTCAGGACATCTTGATCTTCTCATTGAATTAATTCTTGCATAAGTTTACAGTATTCTCATTTATTAATGAATGAAAATCGCTTTGTAAAAACAACCTGACCGTCCCGCCCCCAAGAGATCTTCACTTCCCAAACACCCCACTTTCACTGTTTAATTATGGAATATTGGTTAATGTGATACCGAAAGGGGGAGGATAGCCCCCGCTCACTCCCCCCATAACCGTTCTGTGTAACAGTATAAGTCAACAAAAAGCTTTTCCATTAGACACAATGTGTATTAAAAGCTTGAAGATTTTACTGTCAGGTTTAGGTTTGATTATTATCAGGATGAATGATTGATGACTGTTAAGTTTCTATTTTGGTAGAGTAACGGTAGATGAAGATACTCATTTTGATTTATTATTGTAATTTGCTGTTGGAAGGGAGTCGGTCCTTTTTGAGTACCATTAGGAAAGCGGAAGTAACGTCATGTTCCGGAATACAAGATTTTTTTTATTGAAACAATACCACTGATAAATTTGTACTGTGATCAATCCATATTGTTTTTGACAGATTTTCTTTCCAAACGTTTTTTTCAGAATTTGCACCTCACAATTTCTTAAAACTGAAATTCATACAAAGTATATTGGTATGATATAAAGTAAATGTTAGTTACAAGGGCCACTGTTACAGAGGGTAATTGCATTATAATTGACACCATACCTGAGGTTGATTAAAGTTGACGAGGTATTGTTTCTCCAGACCCACTTACCTGCTGTATTATGTTGTGAAATATAATGAATTTTACATAAGCTCCATACATTCTAGAGCTCTGCAGGTGTTTGGCCCACAAGGAGATTTCACTTCCAGAAAACGAATCTGAATTATAAATTTGACCCAAATTTCCAAGTGATTAATTTAGTGGGGATGTTAACGTGTTGTTGATGTATTCAGATTTGACTAGGATCGAGAAACATGGTTTGGGACCATATCAACTGTTCTTTCCAAAAGCATTGCTCTCAATAATACCAAAGTTGCAGTACCTGTGTGGATACTGTATTAGTTTTGTATCACTGAATGAGCTTTGTATCACTAAATGAACTTTATTTAGGAAATAACAAAATTGGTAGAAATATGTATCACAAAAATCAAAGAAACAGATTCAACATTTTTGAGATTGAAAATATCTCACTGTTGGCATGGTATGAACCACAGTTTAAGCATTGAATATTAAAGCCTATGCTTGTGAATGAATGACATTTACATTTTTATAGTGATGAATCTCTGTGCCAATATGATTTACCTGATGACTGGCTGAAGTCCACTCTCAATGGGTAGTAAATTCATTAAGATTTGATGTAAATGGAGCATGACTTTAAAAGGTCCGCCCCTTTCATTACAAGTAAGCCCTACATCATATGTGTTTTATAGACCAGAAAATTACAAGGTAATCAAAGGTAATGGAGTGGACAGTAATATACTTTATTGCTGTTCTTTTCAATTTGCAACTTAAATTCCAATATGGAGTTTGACTTTCAGAAATCACCCATATGGGAGAGGCTTTGTGGCAAACAAAGATGTATGTTTGGGTGAAATGTCAATATTTGGCAAAAAAGAATTCATGTTTACCCAAGAATTGTTTTCGATTTGATAAATGTGATCCAAACATATTTTGTCATTTTGAAGTTCATAGTTGAAGTAGGCTATACATAGAGTTGTTCGCACTACAAAATCAAAGCGATTTGGATTGCAATCTGAACATCGATGGACTCTTAGCAGAGTTTGCACCAGAGAGGTTATTCAAATCTTGATACAGATTCCGGGACTTGAAAGATTTAGTATTATAATTGTGTGAAAAATAAAGCACAATTATGCCGTAAATAATTTCAAAATGTACCACATGGCGGAAATGCCTGTAATGCATGGTGCATTATGGGACTGAATTAATCGTTGTTCAAATCACCCAACGGTTTGCACTCTGGCCTTTGATATTTCCGAATGTGACCTTTCGAAGGTGTAATTTGGATCACGAGCCATTTCGCCAGAAAATCGTATCTGCACTAGGAATCGCCACAATCGATGTTCTGACACTTATTTCACGATTGTGGTAATTAGCCGTAGTGTGAATGCCCCTGTTCAATATCATACAAGGATATGAAAACTATGGTTTGACCCTTCTTTGGGTCACTCTGTGCTCAAGTTTATAGAGAGATAAAGATCCAATATAGGCAACTGTGCAAACAAGTCAAGATGCTGTTTGTGTCTTAATTGAACAAATCAATATAGAAATCAACAGATTATTGATACCGATGGCTAACATAGTCCAGAATAAAAATATAATTTAGCTGATTCAGCTGGTGCAATACTCATTTTTTTCTAAATTTTAGGCCAAATTAGGAATCACCGGAATATCATAGGTTCATCAATCCTGTAAGATACAAGCGTTATAACACTGAATATTTCTAATGAATTATCACAATGCATCATGCGTGAATAAACCTTTCCGGGGATTTTCGGTGAATACAGCATGGTCTTTCTGCTTGTCCAAAGCCGCAAAGTATGCTTTCTGAGCGCTGATTTTTTTTTACTCTATTTGGATAGTTGTTCATATTATTTTGTCATACTTGCAGATAATCTTAATTTAAAACATATCAATATGGTCGCATACATTTAAACCGGTTTTGCAATAATTTGGCATTATTAAAAGAATGCCCTTAACTCATGTCAAGGTGTCTGAGAAAATTTCTGCAAGTTTTTAATATTTTCCAGAGTGACAAGTAACTGAGAGTTGATCTTTTTATGTTAGAAAAATGTGTAATTCTGCTTCTTGTTCTTGTATTTAAAAATAAATAATATGCCTGTTTTTTTGTATGCATACATGGACGTGTATAGTACAGTAAAACATCCTTGATATGTTATGACTGTCTATTCATTTGCATGTATTGATTATTGGGGTTCTTTATTCCATCATTATTTCCTTTGATCCATACATATTTCCCTGCATGTGACTCCCTGGGACATCCAGGCGTTATTTAATTGAGTCGCTTAATAAAAGATTAATTGATTTTTTTAAGGTAGAGTAGTCTAAACTTTAGAGTCAGTTTGAATTTTCCATTATTCAAATATTCTTTTTTCAACAGATCTCAATTAAAATTCAATGATTAATTTTATATTATCAATTAGAGTTTATTCAAATAATAGTCATATAGGACTTTCAATGAGTAATTATAATTTTCATCTTTTCAAAGTCACCAATTTGGTAATAATAACAATAAAATATTTCCTCTCCAAGCTACATATATATGCAACAAGGTCATGAAGCTATTTGCATATATTTTATTTAAACAAAAAATTCACCACTTTTCTTGCCTTTTCATTTTATTTCAAAATAAAATTGAGTGTTAACATCGGTTTTTTTACTTCATTTTTTACATAAAATGATCAAAGTTCTTTCCTTCAAATTCTGCCAATAGGCAGTGGGAACACATGATGTAACCAATAAAGAGCATTAGCACAATTAAAATTCCCTCCAGCGCTAATCCCCTCACACAGAGATCACACTCAACATCCCTGCATGGATTATAATGTAATACAGATTATGAATTGAAATAATTGTCATAAATCTCCAAAGCAAAGGACAGTAGAATAGATTTCAGTTCGAAGGATGGTAGAATAGATTTGAGTTTTTGCCTCATCACAAATCCAAAATACGCAAACAAGTATTAGGAGTACATATGTGTGTTTGGATTCAAAATCATGCTTCCTGGCAACCAAATTAGCAATATCCTCTCCAAAGACATCTAGGAAAAAGGACGTTCTAATCCATGCTTAACACATAATCTATACATGCTAGGCCATGTGATAATGGCCAGTCTATTGCTATTGTTGCATAGTACTGACCTGCAACAGTTTGCACTCCTCTTTAGCCAATTCAATGCCATTTTCAGTGTTAAATTGTATTATATATAGTATTAACATCACGAGATGTGACTTCTTGTTAATATACTTCATTCCACTAATTTTATATTGAGCTTTGCTTTACCATGCTTATACGAATGCATTTATTACAGCAGTATAGTGTGATCTTGTTAAGAACAATTAAAAAAGGGAGTTGATAAATAATGAATCTTCAAAACTTTTTGACATTTTTAACAGCCTACTTGATTTGATTTGATTTGAGTTTATTCGTCAGATATAAACATATACAATACCATGACAATGATGACCCATGAAAGCCGAAAGGCTTATTTCCAATGGGGAAATTAAATTATGCTGTCTCTATTGGAAAAGTAAAGCTTACTTTGATTACCCTGTACTGCATGGAATTTTCAAGTAACCAAATTACAATTCAATTCCATGCATGTTTGAGAAAGAATATGAATTTGTATATTTTACTTTAAAAAGAAAAAAAAAAAGAAAAAATGGGTACTAATATCACCCTTATGGGGAATGTTCGGTATTAAAAATATGACCCAGCTTGTGTAAAGAACTGCTACATGTAAGTTGCCCGTGCATGTACACCCCAATAATTATGCAACATAGGGGGTGTTGTTCAAAAGTTGCAATTGATCGCAAGTTGCAGTTGATCGGAACGTGCCAATCAAAATCATTGTTTCATGCGCCTCTTGTTAAATGCGCATACTGTGCGCAAATTGAAATGCACGTTACAATGTGCAAAGTTGCAATTGATTTGCAGTTGATTTTGAACAACAGCCCAATTGTGTGTTCATGGTGCTCAGCAGTTCCACATGTTTGCAACATTGTCATCTGTACAACACATGTGGCAGGGGCAAGTGTGATATTTCAAAGAGTAATCTTTTATGAAAAATGAAATGTTGTATTGGAGAAATTATAGACAATGTTCCTGACAAAGCGATGTTTACAGTTATGCATGTAATGTGGAATCTCCCTAAATAGTTCCCAATAATTTATCTATGACTCATCACTTGAAAATGGTTTATGATTAGGATTTTTGGGTGGAGAATTCTTTAAATCCACTTGTGATAATACATCAAATCCTTAATTTTGTGAAATCTTGAAAGTAGAATATGTCTCCTCGAGAAGAAGTGATACTTATGCCCTTTCAAATACCAAGGGAAATTTGAAATGTCAAATTGTGAAAAAATATGTAACTTAATGATGCTGACATTTTCACAATTGTTGTCATAATTCTAAATTTGTACATTTGGCCTTTGCTTGTGGTACGTCCTGGAGTTTTGAGTAGTGGGAGAGGAAGACAGATGATAGTACATTGCATTCTTGGTGCAGTTTCCGCTAGGAGTCTATTTCAGGCTCAAATGTAATGGGGTTTCTTGGAAATGATGAATGTCATTGGCACGTTGTCTATCATGTAAGAAGACTTTCAAAGAACTATTCCATGTTTCTCATCTCTCTCTCTTCATGTTCACATCCAGGATTCAATGACCTGGATGGGAGGGGGGGGGGG
>BQKZ01001846.1:72939-94382 GCA_036244855.1 Temnopleurus reevesii | reverse complement strand
AAATTTAGCAATGTCTGATTTCAATAGACCGGTTTACTAATAGATGCAAATTTTATGCATACCTTTAAGTTTACCACAAATGTTGTTCTTGACAGCCCTAAAGCTTGCCCGAGGTTTGCCTGACACAGCAACAAGTAATGTATGCAAACTTGATTCCAAGTATTGTAGTCTTATTATTATCAAACGGTTTAAGGAATACCACGTAACTACGCTCGGTAGCAAGAAACGCACATAAATTTGAATATATAAGTAAACCCGCCTATTGATGAAAGGCCGTATCCATCCATTCAATGCTTGTGTCCGAATTAACCGATGTGGAATCCGATTATGTTCTCCCCGCACACGATTTTTACGTTCTCTTAAGCCCCGTTTACACATGACCGAGGAAGCAACACGATTCAACACGACTCTTTGTTCTGACGCAGTTAACTGTGAATTAACAAAGTGTCGCGTTGAATCGTGTTGCTTCTGGGGTCCTATGTGACCGGGGCCTTATACGCCTTTTTGCGTCATGAATCTATTCCAAGCTCGATTCACCTTTCTAACTCAACTGTAGCTCGATAAATAATTCCAAGACTCATTTGTTTATCAAATGCTCAGTTCACCATACTTTAATGACCATGTAACCCAATTGCCTCAAAGTATGAAATATCTGAAATGTTGTTATTATAGAAATGTTTTATTCTGAAGGAATTAATCCGATAATCATTGTCTTCAAATAAACTACTTTTTAGGTTAATGGTATTCTACACAATACTATGCTCATTCTATTTTTTTTTTCAATTTCATTACTATGCATTTATGTGTATTTGTATTTTTTCTCTCGTATCTCCGGTCCTATGTGTTTGTATCTTGTTATTTATTGTTTGTAACATTTCAATTATTCTTCATAAAAACTACTTAAAGCAAGTAGAGATCGGTGTTTTTTCTTTGCATTTGTTGCATGAACCAAAAATGTATATTGTATCTTTTATTCTCTTAAATCCAAACATTTCTAGAATTTTCATATTTTCATTGAATGCAAACGAAAACAAGAAACTGTGGAAATTTGAGCAAAATCAGACAATCCGTTCAAAAGTTATGAATTTTCAAATTCAAAGAGATGACGATCCCTGCCGCTGATGGGGATCCGTGCGATCGGCAACATTGACGGAATTTGTGACGTCATGTCAGACAATCCTAATTTACTTTGTTTATGAAATATAACAAATTTGATTGATGCAAAATCTAGCATCAGGGTTCAACATGATTCTACTGACATACATGCAGACTCGATAATGGAATGCTCAGCAACATTTTCCTGACTTTTCTGCACAAACAGAAAATGTGAAATTTTGTATATAGTGTGAATAAAGAGTCTTCGATCGTACGGATCCTCATTTGTCTTGCTCAGTGTCCGCGAGCGGTCATTTAATAATAATAATAATAATAATATTGGCATTTATATAGCGCTCTTACAAAAATATGTATCACAGCGCTTTACAGTGTCATAGAAAATTGATTACCTACAAAAAATACATAACAACAAATTATTTAAGTATTAAAAAGAAAGGTTTTTAGGGAACGTTGAAAGATAGCAAGAGAAGAAGAAGATCGAACAGCCTGAGGGAGATTATTCCAGAGATGTGGTGCAGAAATGGAAAAGGATCGATCCCCGAAGCGTGTGCGACTTCTTGGAACCGAGAGCAAAGTTGGGTCGTTGCTAGATCTAAGACCATGTCTTCCTGGTTGATGCAATGATATAAGGTTTTGGAGGTAGGAGGGAGCCATCTCATGAATGCACTTGTAGGTCATCGTGAGGATTTTGTAAGTGATTCTTTTTTCTATTGGAAGCCAGTGCAGTCGACGAAGGAGGGGAGAGGCATGGTCGTATTTCTTTGCGCGGAACACCAACTTTGCTGCTCGGTTCTGAGCTCGTTTGATAATCGGTTGACATTTTCAAACAAAAGCACGCCAGAATGTGGGCGAAATCCTTCTTCTAATCTCGTAGACACTGATATTCAAACATGTAAGGATATTAGTGAATACGTCAATTCATGTCATGTGAATGTCTGCAACCTTGCCTTTACTATACTTTACATGTATGCTTATAAGTTTGCTGCAAGCCCCTGTCACATAGGGCCCCGGAAGCAACACGATTCAACACGACTCTATGTTCTGAAGCAGTTAACTGTGAATTAACAAAGAGTCGTGATCAATTGTGTTGCCTCCGGGCCTCTGTGTGACCGGGGCCTTACAGTGCGCGCCTTTTTCAAGCTGCACAACGTTCGCACAATAGAAGTAATTCATTCAAACTCGTGATCAAGATTAGGAGCATTGAATGACTGACATGAGCGCATTGTGCATTAACCTACAAGTTAATGGAATCGCGGTCAACAAAAATGTACATTCATGACATATATTCATAAAGCGAAAATAATTCTTAAACAGCAATAAGTAGAGCGATCGCTGGATGAAAACTATCGCTACATACAAGCCCCTACTCAGTCAGTCAGTGGAATTCCTGTAATGCATGGTGCATTGTCGGATTAATCCCATCGATGTTTAATAGGCTGGTTAACTTATATATTTAAATGTATGTGCTTTTCTTGCCACTGAACGTAGTTACGTGGTATTCCTTAAACCGTTTGATAACAATAAGACTACAATACTTGGAATCCAGTTTGCAGCATTACTTCTTGTTACGTCGGTCAAGCCTCGGGCACGCTTCAGGGTCGTCAAGAACAACATTTGTGTTAAATGTATGCATACAATTTGCATCTATTTGTAAACCCCCTATTGTTATAGGTACTTGGAACTCATCTCTAAATGGTTTGTGGATATTGCCGAAGACAATTAGGCCATATGGCAGAATAAATGACATATCTTCCCAGTCCACCTCTACCCTCTCACAAGCCACGCTCCACCTTTTTGTCACTTTTCATAGCAATAATATCTCACTACAATCCGAATCTGGAAGACACCACACCCCTTGCATGCCTTGAAAATCTCCCAAACTTGCGATTTTGTAATTAGTGTGGAATGCGAAAGGTCGGGGACGAAATCTACCTAATTTTAAAATGCTCAAAATATACAATTGAAAGAATTACCTTTTTGAACAAATTAATAAAAATTGCACGAATTTACAAAAAATAAATCCATCAAATTTATGAATCTCGATAATGAAATCGTAATTGCTCATTTCAGGGAATTCATCAAGACTATGATAAATAGAAGGGGAATTTTAAAACGCCTAAAAAATATTCTATATTTGATATCACCTCTTTATTATTTTTAATTCCATCAATTGAAATTAAACCAATGCTCAATATCTTATTGACTTATTGTATAATTTGCATAATATGATATGAATGTATAGAATTGTATTCACTATTACCTGAACAGAATATTGACTGCTTACATCGATGAAGATTAAATAAATACATTTTCAAATTTCCAATTCAAGTCCCTGAGGGGAACTGAAAATTCTAAAATATTCTGTCAGCATGGTCAGTGGCATTGTTTACGAAGGCTCTCATTTATTTTGTTGAAAGTGTGAAATTAGAATGTGATCTCCTGAGATTAAGCCTGCGTTACATCTTTGCGTTTTAGCTTGCGTCAGTCGTGCGTTTTGTTTTTAAATTAAAAACGCTCCCTCGACGGACAGCAAACGCAGATCAAACGGTGGACTGACGTCCGGCTTGTGCTCAACGAGCGTACAACGAGCGTCAGTCCACTGTATGACCTTTGTGCGTCAAGGGAGCGTTTTTAATTCCAAAAAAAAGCTGGGCCAACGCAGGCTAAAACGCAAAGGTGTGACGCAGGGTTAAGATAAATGCATTTCAAAGGCTTAGGAGCAGAACGCTGATACATTTCCAAGGCTGAATTCTGAAGGATTATTTATCTTTTAATTCCCAACCATTTACTCGTTCGCACTTCTGTGTAGAAAATCAATTTACGTATATTGTGCACAATAGGCTGTATGCACGGGAGTAAAGCTCATGAGAATGTTATTAATGCATTTAACCTGCTGAATAATGTATAGTTTCATATTTCCATATTTCAATTTATGCTATAGGACTATAAAAAGCTGGAATGGAGAATAGGGTTGCCAAACTATGTGTTCCGAAAGGAAATGAGTTTGTGAGAGATCTTCAATCCCGAGCTGGATATATTTTTCTAACATCAACATCAACATCTAACTAAACTGTGTTTAATTTACTTTTGATGAATCGATTCATTAATCATAATTTTATTCACAGCAACTGCTGGCCGTTCTCTATTTTTCACCTTTTCTCTTTTCCTTTCTTCTTTTTTTTTTGTTTGAAAAAAAGGGGGTTGGGCACACATGATATCTTTGGTTCAAGGTGGCAACAGGGTTGGCTCAGACTGTAGGTATGACTGCCCTGTAACATTACCTAAGCCGATAGATTAGTTTGGGAAAGATGGCTCTTCAGATATTGACCTAATTTGTGAGTTGCAGTAAACGTATTACCATAATCATGATAATGCAGGTTTTTCAGTAGCACATTAGTGCATGTTCATAGTTTTGTTTGAATAACGCCGATCAAGAAATTATCGCAGAATAAAAAATGACGACGCCGTCGCGCTCCTCAACATACCATGCTAAACGTACAAAATTAACGCGAACTCACACGGTTACTTGTCCATCCCACCCCGATCGGNGCTTTATTATCAGACTTTCACTGTGTAGAACTGGAGGGGGCGCTCTCCGATTGTAACATGCGATACATTACACGCACCGTAGGTGTAAGGGCTGATATTGGCATTAAAATACACCAGAATACGTGCGAAAATATTCTCATAATTTCATACACAGTTATATTTAGGCATGTGAAGCATTTTGTGAATACATTAGCTCGTTTAAGATCAAATTCTGCATTCCGACCATTTTGAATACCTTTAATATACCTTTTATACCTTTAATCCAATTATGTTGAGAAACTGCCTTTATTTGACCAAGTACTAGCTAAAACATGCTGATATGAGTATCTCGTACTCAAACAGAGTCAGATATAAACACTTTACTTTAATTAAGTATACGCAAAACATATACAGCTCTTGCGAGTTTACCTTCTATGGGAGTCGAACCCATAATAATGCATATATGCAATCATCGAGACAATAATAATAAAAATAATAATAGGTCCATTTATATAGCGCAATATGCATATACTCGCTTCATACTAGGTACCATATTATTACCCTGGCTATAACTGCCGAGCAAGCCAGTTAAGCGCTCAAGCATTCCAAGGAATTCCATGGAATAAATTCCTGTCAGGTACCCATTTTTCACCTGGGTCGTGTGCAGCACAGTGTGGATGCATTTGTTGCTGAAGGAAATTAACGCCATGGGTAGGACTCGAACCGCAGACTTCTGCCTGAAAGGCGAGAGTCAGAACCACTACACCACGACGGTTCCACAATAAAAGAAAAGACAGGGTAAAGCTCAACAACTTATACAGAATGTGTACAATAGTAGTGATAATGAAAAGGAAAACTCCATAAAACCGAATAATTTTTCTATCAAGGTTCTTGATGCATCTTTGCAGATATTTAATAATAATAATAATAATAATATATAGCATTTAAACACGTCATCTCTCTAGTCACCTATTCAGAGGCGCGAGACAAATTATCTAATATTATTACCCGGCCATAGCATAGCTGCCAAGTAGGCGCTTCTGCATTTAGAAGAATAAATTCCTGCCGGTACCCATTCACCTCACCTGGGTTGAGTGCACCACACTATGGGTAAATTTCTTGCTGAAGGAAATTAACACCCTGGGAGAGATTCGAACCACCAAACCTCTAGTTAGGAGGCGAGAGTCCGAACCACTACACCACGACGCTCCCACGCTCCCACGACGCTCCCACGACGCTCCATATTTACTATATGACGTTTATAAGCTAGATTAGTATTAATTATTACGTATTGAAGAATAAAGATTTGCTTCAAAACGGCATCATCCAAGACTAAACTGACTAAATCGGAAGGAAACAAATCTACAGAGTTACAGCTTGCTAGCTCTTATCAATTGAGATATGTTTGATTATTCAGCATTAACCGTGTCAACTAAACGACATGGATATATATAGGTTACGAATTATTGCTAACAGTAGGAAACAAATCTACAGAGTTAAGTTACAGCTTGTTAGCTCTTATCAAATGAGACATGTTTGATTTTACCCATTAACAGTGTCAACTAAACGAAATGGATATAGGTTACGAATTATTGGTAACAGTAAACAGATATAATGATGGATATGGATTTTATTTAATCTGGGTATATAGAAACTTTATGTACAGAACGCACATCGAATGCTAAGTAGAATCCCATGTATTATCCGCAAAGATTGTCCTGTAGTTAAATTAAATGCGAATAACGAATTCCCCAATATCTTACACTATGAATTCGTCTTTTATTAACCATGTTAACACAAATACTAGATCTTGCAGAGGCGCCGCCGTGATGTAGTGGTCATGACTCTCGCCTTTCAACCAAAGGATCGCACGTTCGGGTCCCATCCATGGCGTTAATGTCCTTCAGCAAGAAATTCATCCATATTATGCTGCACTCAACCCAGGTGAGGTGAATGGGTACCTGGTAGGGATATTTATTCCTTCAAACGCCAAGTGCACTGGTAGCTGCCGGGCTAAAGCCAGGGTAACAATACTGCAATTTTAGGGCGCTTAGGGAACACTCAGAGTTGATAAGCGCTATTATATAAAAGCCGTTCATTATTATTATTATTATTATTATTATTAATATAAGAAATATGTATTTTGTGTTATAATTACGCTTGCACGGAAGCAAACTAATGTTTACTATTGTAAATTATGGTAAAGGAATGCTCTTTGGATTTACAATAACCAAAATGATACAAAAAAAGAAAATATGATTTGAAAAACAATAACATTCATGATAAATTGTACAAAAACAATATAATATACAAGAAAATGATTATTGACAAATTATTTTTCATATTTATGCAATCAATTTATAGCAACATTGAAATCGATGGAACAAAATACGTCATTAAATTAGTGTTGAAAATATTCAAATTCTCTTAATTACAGCAATTATTTATATGAATAAATCTTCTTCTTATTTATTGTTTATTAAAATCATATTTATTCCATAATTTATCATTTCATCTTTCATATGAAACTTATTTTGAATATATATATTTCTTGAACATAATTGCTTGATATGTGTTGAACATTATCCATCAACAAAATTTTCTCTAAAGATTAAAAAGACGGATTAAAAAGCAATGATATATAATACGCCCATGTAGAGAAGTGACGCACCTACGTCATCACTATTTGATGTCACGTGATGCAAAGTTGCCAATTTGCTAAAATTATAACTATTTAAATTATTTTTAAAAACCCTTCAAAAATTCATAACTTTTTTATTTATTGTCCGATTTTGCTCAAACTTTTGTTGATATGTTCGTCTAATTTTTGCGCTTTTAATCAAACCAAGTTATTTTTGGCCTGGAGTAACCGTTTAATCACACAATGGTGATTGTCCTTAACGGTGAATGACGTTTTGACCTTAAATGCTATAGATTAAAGTGTTTATAGAAGCTCAATTCTTGTAAGAATATGTCCATATTGACATCATGCTCACCAACTGCGATATTTTACCTCTGAGATACAATTGGGCCTGTGGAGAGGATAAAAAAGGGTTTTGACCTTTGACCTCAAGAAACATTACATCCCAAGACTACATTCATTTTGGCTCTTTTGGTAAATGTTGACGCCTATACCCATTGACAGCTATGTAAAGATTTTCTCAAATGTTTCTATAGTCCATTTAGACATCATTATCACCAACCTGTGGAGTTTAATGCCGAATAATCCATTATTCAGTATGTAAGAAGTTCATTGACCTTTTGACCTTCAACCTTATGGTTGAATGCTTTTCTAAAGACTTGATTTCATTAAATGTTATCTTCTTGTAAAAATTTGTACATTTCCATACCGAAATCACCAACCTGCAATATTTTATCTCACAGATACCATCATACAGTGTGTTAAAAGGTCGTTGACCTTTGACCTTGATTGAAAACACTTTACCTAGACCCAATTCTCCCTAACTATTTTTTGGTACATGTTGACACCTATACCTATTAACAGCCATGAAAATAAAGTTGTCAAATGTTCCATAGTCCATTTTTACATCAATATCACCTACCTGTGGAATGTAATGCCAAATATTCCATTATTGAGTATGTGAAAAGTTCATTGACCTTTTGACCTTCAATTTTAGGGTTGAATGCTCGTCTAATTTTTTTATTGTATTTGATTTTATCTTCCTGTAATAATTTGTCCATTTTTACACAAAAATCACCAACCTGGGATATTTTATCTCAGAGATACTTTTACACAGTGTGTAAAAAAAGGTCATTGACCTTTGACCTTGACAAAAAGCACTTTCCCCAACCCGCATTTGTCCTGATTTTTTTTTTGGTAAAGGTTCACACCCATACCTATTGATATCCGTCGAAAAACCATTTCCAATAATTTTATTCCAGATGGTTTCTAATTACGGGATACTATAAAGGGAAATTACACCCAGACAATAATGTACGGTCAGTAAATGAAGACAAATTAGATGGACAAACTGTTAAGATTTGAGCGGAATTGGATAATCCGTTCAAAAGTTATGAATTTTCAAAGTTATAATTTCCACCTGTGCTGGGCATCCTTGAAATGGCATGCGTATAGCTAATTAGCATAATCTGTGATGTCATACATGGAGAATTCCTCATTCATTTTGTATATAGATTTATTGACAATGGATCAATATCATATTTCAAATGAGAAATCAGCCCGGTTCTTTCTGGAATGCTTGCAGAATTGATGTGGCTATAATATATATTTAACCAAAGAAACAAAATTTTGTCTACTTTTCTGGAAAAAGAGGAAAATGTGAAATTTTGTGTACAGGGCGAATGGAGAGTTCTCCATGTTGGCAGTCATTTTGTGCCTGTGCATTTGCCAATTTAAGGAGCCCATGAGGGGTGTAAATCCAAACTTTGAAAATTCATAACTTTTGATTGGAATATCAGATTTTGCTCAAATTTTCACAGTTTGTTCATCTTATTTTTCTTCATTTAATGATAGCAATTTAATCTCTGAGTGTAGTTCCCCTTTAACTTTGAAAAAAAAAATCATTATGAAAATTGACAGAAACATTTTTAAAATGAGTATATTGTCTTGAAAAAAACACACCTTTGTCCCCAATTTCCAATTTGTAACATCAATATCACACAATATATAATTGATAATGGACACATTACGTGATCAAGTTGCCAATTTTCCCGGTGTATGATTTTATTCGTCGTCCGACATTATTCAACACTTCCTTGTTCTGTTCGTCTGATTTTTGCGTCTGATAAAAAAAATATAATTTTCATCTGAACTCTTCTTTTTAAAGCTGTTTCAAGATCGTTAAATTTTTGTGCTTCCCCTATTACATGTACTTAAGCCCCGGTCACATAGGAAGCAACACGATTCACCCCGACTCTTTGAATATTCACAGTTAACTGCCTCAGAACAACGAGTTGGGGTGAATCGTGTTTCTTCCGGGGTCATATGTGACCGGGGCTTTATCTAGGGCGAAAAATGCTGTAATGATAGTAGCGTGTCAAGTTTTCTGAGAACTTTGATATTCTTTTAGTTCTTGAGCTGTGGCATATTTCTATTTCCGCTCATTTATTTTATTTCTTTGATCAACTAATTGTTTTCATATCTATCTAATAGTTTCATCCTTGATTTTAAACACATCCTGTAGGAATTCTAAGTTTGTAATTAACCAAGTATGCCACTACAAGAAAAATGTAAAGAAATTATCAAAAAAATGCTGTACTCGTTTCCTTTCATAGTTCTACCTCAATCAAGCCAAAAATAGTTATTTTTAATGACTCTTCGTGACTGATGAATATAATTTGACCTTGTTTGTGTAGTTGTCGTATAGTTTGATTGGTTTATTAAGAGTAGAATTTTACCGGGTACGTGGCAAAATTGGGTCTCATTTTCCAACCCACTCGCATTTTCGATCCAGCACCAACTAATATTAAGGAAAATGTTGAAATAAAACATTAAAAACGATAGTGCCATGCAGTGACATTCGTCGATTTTCCATTGTTTTGTTTCCCTTGCGTTTAATTTCATTATGTTTAATTTCATTAGCATAATTGTACGGGGCATGCGGTTGGAAAAATTGAGACCGGGTCGCATTTTTCCGCCAACTCGCAGCCACGATCGGGCACCAGCTAAAATTCAGAAAAAAAGTTTAAATACTACGCTCGAAACCGTTGTACCACATATATAGTGGCATATGTCGACAAGAATACGAACAGGGATGGCGCATTTGCTCTCTAATCTCTTGAAATAAGTATCTGTGTCTGATTGACCACTTTCAATACGTCAAATATCGGTTTACGTAACCGAGAAAATTGCTGTGGTGATAGCACAGGTAAATGATTGATGTGGATGCTGTTTAGATGATTGATTAGGATTTTGCCTCGACTACGAGTTTCTGTCTGTATTACTCAGCATTTTCTGGACAATCGCAGTTTATCACAAGATGATGGAGCACGAGATGAACAACACGACAGCGTGTCACCACGAACACCACAAATGTAACTATTTCCATAATACATATACTAATCTGATATTATATGTATTCGTTTTGATATTGGGATTACCAAGCAATGTGATGATCCTCCAGGCTTATGCGTGGAAGAAACGGAAGACGAGTACTGATATTCTGATCATGGGCCAGGCGGTAGTCGACTTCGTCGCCTGTGCGTTCATGCCAGTAGACATCATGGAAAACAGTTTTCATTCTGCCGCAGTTGAGATCTCTGGCCTTGTACATATTAAACAAGAAATCACCGCTGCTGCCTCTCTTTTTCTGACGACCGCAACAGCTTTGGATCGTTATTGGGCCGTATGCCGCCCGTTTCAACGTCGGCTGACGGTATGGAAGACGGCTGTAATAGTTGGAATATGCGTTATGCTCTCCGTAGGCTGCGCTGTTCCATACTACATATTATTCATTGCTCGGAGTGTATGCTCTGACAGCGGGAGTGGGCTGATAGTCGAACAGCAGTTATATTTGATCATTTACCTGACTGTTTTCGGCATATGCTTTGTGACAACGGCCGTCATCTATGCACTCATTTCAGCGTTTTTACGGAAGAGGGCAAAGATTCACGCTGAGATGGTGAACAAGGAAGGAAATGTGGAAATTACCTTGCCGATTGCTCCACAGGATGCTCCGTCACGGAGCCTGAGCGGCGTGAACCCTACGGAAAACTTCCTAGATGAAAGTCCTTCCGGTGGTGATCCAAAGAGCCTGAATGTAGACGCCAAAGTCGCAAAGGACAAGGCTCAATCGACTATTGAGACTGCAGTGGATTCAAGCTATGTCACGGATCCAGAGGCATCAACCAGCAGTTCCAGAGGTCCACAGAAGTCACAGAATGACGGGATACCGGCACGCCGAAGTGGCACCGAAGCAGAATCTGCCGTCAAACGCGACGCATCGCATGACGCACCGCGTCCTCAAGATGCCGTGCATTTACTGGACGCACCGCGTCCTCAAGATGCCGCGCGTTCACTGGACGCACCGCGTCATCAGGTTGCCGCGCATCGCCCACAGGCAGTGAAAAACCAACGGAACTACGATTTCGCCAAGAAAACAACGCGCATGCTTTTTATCATCTCAGTCCTGTTTTTCATGACCTGGATTCCGCGTCATATAATATATATTTCTCTCCGTGAAGATGAACTATGTGAGAATATAAAGATCAACGCGCCATTTGCGTTCATCTTTTTGAACTTTCTTGCAAACATCAAACTCGCTAATCACGTCGCAAACTTCTATGTATACTACAGCGTCAACGCAACATTCCGAAAAGACGTGAAAGAGTCAGTCAAAGTATGCAGAGGTAGAGTATGTCCACATTAGAATGATTGAATGACCTGCTAAGTCTTTTTGCACCGGATTTCGGCCACTTAGCATTCTTCAGAGAGGACGAAATTCTTTCTTAAAGCAAAGGTGTTGTAACTGACGAATGACTTACGAGTAACGAGTAAAGACTCTTAGGTTTTCAAAGTTGCTGAGTTGGTGTTTGACATTGTCAGATATTAATTAATTGATTAATTTGTTTATTGTTTGATTGATGAATTGTTTTATGTTTCCGGTTTCATTGCCAATAGCTATTGAGAGTTAATCATTTGTGAACGTGTTAATGAATATACTTACGGTATAAAACTCGTTAGTCACATCGCCAACTGTTATGCATTTTACTAAAAGGACGTGACAGGATCCGCAAAACTGTCCAGATGTAGAAAATATTTATATTAGAATGAACGAAAGCTTTGCAACACGATTCGCCCCGACTCGTTGTTCTGAGGCAGTTAATTGTGAATTAACAAAGAGTCGGGGTGAATCGTGGTGATTCCGGGGTCCTATGTGACCGGGGTTTTAGTTTCTTTGCTGTAGAATTTCGGTCATTGGGGCTTCTTCAGATAGAAGACGACAACACTCTGCAGCAGAGGTATCGTAACTCAAGAATGGCCATGAGGAGCAAAGACTCTTTAGGGTTCCAAAGTTGCAGAGTTTGAGTAAGGCCTTGTAAGATATTGAATAATTGATGGTTTTGAGTGATATATTGATTGATTAATTGATTGATTTCACTTTTTTATTTCATTTTCAAAAACAAACTAGTATGAAAATCGAATAATCCATTTGTGTATGTCTTACAGTATTGAACTGCTTAATCATATCGCCAACTTTTAAATCTATTACAATGTATTTCGAAAAGATTTCGTGATGCGAAGGCATCCTTACATCTATGGTGATCCGCTGCCTCCCCATTTGATCCGCTGCCTCCCCATTTGATCCGCTGCCTCCACATTTGATCCGCTGCCTCCACATTTGATCCCTGCCTCCACATTTGATCCGCTGCCTCCACATTTGATCCGCTGCCTCCCCATTTGATCCGCTGCCTCCCCATTTGATCCGCTGCCTCCACATTTGATGCGTCTCAATGAGAACATTCAAATGCTTTAACAATATTGATGGCTGCATGAGTATTTCAAATTATTGACAAATGGATGTTTTTCTCTTTGTCGGTTTTAATTCGATGGTGTACACTGCAACAGAATGTAACAAATAGAAATACATTGCAGGAGCGGTCCAGCAAACTCCTTTGGTAAAGTGACCTCGTGTATTCCACAGGGAAGGGTATTGGGGCCGAGGTTGTTAAATTTGTTTGTAAATGACATCACTCAGGTTGTTCAGTCACAGGTGTATTGTTTGCCGACGATACACTCTTGTACCGAGTAATCAGAAATGAAAGTGGTGTAGTGGTTCTGACTCTCGCCTCTTAACTAGAGGGTCGGTGGTTCGAATCCCTCCCAGGGCGTTAGTTTCCTTTAGCAACAAATTTACCCATAGTGTGCTGCACTCAACCCATGTGAGGTGAATGGGTACCGGCAGGAATTTATTCTTCTAAATGCAGAAGCGCCTACTTGGCAGCTATGCTATGGCCGGGTAATAATATTAGATATATTGTCTCGCGCCTCTGAATAGGTGACTAGAGAGATGGCGTGTTTAAATGCTATATATTAATATCATTATTATTACTAATTCTTCAAACGGACATTACTCATATCACAAACTGGTGCCTTTCAACAAAATACAACTTAATGCCAAGAAAACAAAAGTGCTAAGAATTGCTCCTCGCAAAAGGAATGTCGAAATAACCAGGTACACTACAGATGATTGAGCAATAGAACAATAGAGCAATGGAACAGTAATCAGTTGGCTGTACATGTCAATGACGTTCAAATGAATAAATTCCAAATTCCAATTAAATGCAATAAAATACCTTGGTATTGTGCTCAACTCTAATCTGACATGGGATGACCAATTTGATAGTATTGTAAAGAAGGCAAGTAGAATGTCAGGTCTCATTTCACGATTGGGTCGTATTCTGTCGCAACAAGCATTGTTGTGTCTGTACAAATCACTGGTGTTGCCTACCCTTGAATACGGTGTTCCATCTTGGTATATTTATACAAGGAAACATGAAACAGCCTTGGAACAGGTACAGCGGAGGGCAACGCGAGTGATTTTGAAACAGAGGCGACAGGAGATGTCATATTCGGAGCGCCTACAAGCCCTGGATTGGTTCACTCTTGAATGAAGAAGAAAGTACCTCATGATGTCCTTTGTGATCAAAACCCTGTATGGTTTGATAAAGTGTGAGGTGATAAAGGACAATCTTATTGTATGGCCACGCCAGAGTGAACATATTATATTAGTCCAACATTTGAGGGCGAGAACTGAAAGACTACATCAAACCGCAACTCATAGATTCCATACCATTTGGGAAGGACTTCCAATACACGTGAAAGATGAACTAATTTCTGGAAACATAACAAAAAAAAAAGTTCTATCCACTGTCTTCTAAGCTGTACTTACATCCTTTCCCCTTTCTTTCCTTAACTTTTTTCCCTCTCTTTCTTAAAATATATACATATAAATACTGGTTCACTCTGATGTGATGATGCTTGAATTGAAATGAATAATGTATTAATTTTCATTGGTTTATTTGATTTCTTAATTACATATCTAATGTCATCAGAACTTGAAGGGGTTATAGAGGCTTTATATATTTTGCTAAACATATTCAATATTTCGACAAGAATTCATAATATGCGTTAAATAAAATTCATTATCATTTCCAATACTTAGCAATTCCACATAAGAACATTTGAATAGTCATTTTGATACATCATACTGCTCACATTGTATTCATAATGTATTCTATATTAATGTCTGTATTTACGTGTCTTCACCAGCATTTGGTTTGAGAGGGTTGGGATGGAAAACCTGCGGGTTATGGAGATTAGGTTCTCATTTTCCATGCCCCGGCATCCCTCTCAAGCCAACTGCTGGTCTTAATTAATTATTCATTTACCTAGATCTTTTATCCTAGTCACCTTTACTTATACTGTAATTGTTTTGTTTTGAATTTGCCGAATAAATAATAATAATAATACCCTTTTCTCATTATACCAGTATGTATCTTGAAAGTTAACACTTGGACAAATACCATTCATTACAAATCATAGCTGCACATTGCTTCCCGACAATTCAAGACTTTTCTTTTAAACTTGCATATTAGAATTATTTCATGTAACCATTTTTATCTGCCGTAGCTT
Source organism: Temnopleurus reevesii (assembly GCA_036244855.1). NCBI lineage: Eukaryota > Metazoa > Echinodermata > Echinoidea > Temnopleuroida > Temnopleuridae > Temnopleurus > Temnopleurus reevesii. Next base: position 79,123 of record BQKZ01001846.1, on the reverse strand, counting down.
ATTTGCGGCGGACCTCGTGCACCCAAATGGATAAAGCATGAGTGCAATGTTGTTGCGATTCTTTCGAAAAAGTCAGGTGCTTTAATTAATTACTGTTTGGTTCTCCATCCATCATATGAAAGATTGATAGTCAGATATTGTTAGGTATTGATCAACCTATTGATAAATTTATGAATTGATTGTTTATTCATTGTTTTAACTTTTTTTTCAATTCCATTGTAAAAAACAAGAATATCTACCGTTGAATGGATTTGTAATAAATTTGGGCTGATGAATAGCTTGTTGCCAGTCTACCACTTAAATAAATGATACTTAATCATGTTAATGAAATACTAAGCGTTTCACCAGGTTGCTATTGTATTCCTACTACAACCAAATAATCAATCTATTTAATGAGCCCTAATGAATGAATAATGTAATACCATCAATATCCGGCCCGACAATTACATTAATTACAATTACGTAAACCCATAATGTTTCATGCATCATCCTTGTTTCGGAAAAAAACGTACCACATCCCCAACCTAAGCATATAAGCTAAAGCCCCGGTCACATAGGACCCCGGAAGCAACACGATTTACACCGACTCGTTGTTCTGAGGCAGTTAAGGGTGAATTAACAAAGAGTCGGGGTGAATCGTGTTTCTTCCGGGGTCCTATGTGACCGGGGCTTTAGCGTCTTCCTCAATGCCTTTGCGTCTGGCATTAATTTCTGCTTATTCTAACTCATTAGAATATTAGGTATTTACAACTTCTGGGGGTGGGGGAAAAATAATGACACAATATATCCAGGCGCGCACCGTTGGGAGGGGGGGGGGAGCAACATGCGTGCATTCAATTTTCCCATGGACAATGTGGACATTTCAAATCCTTGATAGTTTCACAAATTTTCAAGATCGTTATTTCGTCTGATGTGTTACTCATTCCGAAAATGCTCTATTGGAAAACAGAGTAGTTCAAAGAAAGCGAAATTTCTGTGAAAGTCTACTGCATCTTCATATTAAGTCAATTTGGTCATTCACTTTCTTTGTGAACGTGTACAGGTGTTGCAACTTCCAAGTGGAGTAAATTGATATGATTTGCTAGTTTTCTTCCAAGTTACCCTTTTCTATCATTAATAAACATACAATGTAGCTAGTACATCTCGTTCTCTTAATGCCCTGGTCACATAGGACCCCGGAAGCAACACGATTCACACCGACTCGTTGTTCTGAGGCAGTTAACTGTGAATTAACAAAGAGTCGGAGTGAATCGTGTTGCCTCCGGGGTCCTATGTGACCGGGGATTTAGTTTTATCTCCCGCTGCCAAGACATGCGTCAACCTTCAAGATTACAAAGGATGTCATTTTATTGACGGCTGACTTCATATTCTTTTCATTTGCCATAGAAAACATGTCTATGTTCAGGATAATTATGCCTGTCTATAGGAGGGCCCTGTCACATAAAGCCTTCTAATTGATCGTACGATTGATGTGAATCGTAGAGCTATGAGAAATCATGTGCTGGAGATTTGCGATTGATCGCAATCTCTTTCATGTCACAGACCCCCGATGGTTTTCATACTTCTTCAATGATTCTCCTCGATGGCATCCGTGGGAGTACTAATTGATGTATTATTATGTTGAGCTCAATATTTACCTCACGTCTGAATGAATCGTTTTTTTTAACCACGTCCCCTTACGCATCAGAAGACATATGGTATCTATTCATGCTATTCATGACGTTCTTGTTATGAAGCTATTGAATATTCCAACTTGTTTGCTGCCATGTCTTTTATTTGTGAATGGCACATTTATTGTGCTCATTTAGCTTTTGAATTTTCACTTATTTCCCTCCAAGCTGCAGAGAGTACTTGTTTGATTTATAAGAACTCGTTCAGGTCTAGTTTTCGAAACTAGTCTGCAGTAAAGGTGTGATCACACCTGCCGAGTGGAGCTGTAGCAGTCCTTTAGCGGTAGCGATTTATTCTGCAATGTCAGACCCTAGGCTTTCAGTGTGCATACACAGACCCTGTATCACGCGCACACCAAAAGCCTAGGGTCTGTCCTTGCAGACTAAATCCCTACCGCTAAAGGACCGCTACAGCTCCGCTTGGCCCGTGTGACCACACCTTAAGGTATGGTCACACCGGCCGAGCGGAGCCTTGGCGGTCCTTTAGCGGAGACAAAAATTCATTACCGCTCGTAACCGTTCACCATCGCTAAACATACGTTGGCATCCACTAGTGCACCGCTGGATCAGCTCTCCAAACTGTCATGATCCCTAGTTCCGCTCCAAAATGTAAAAGGTTTTGAGTCGCACAAAAGATTGCGAGCGATAAGGAGAGGGCAATTTCCGCTCTGGCAAAGTTCACCACCGCTAAAACATCGCCCAGGCACCGCTAGACGCAAGTTTGTGGCCGCTTGGATCCGCTCGGTCAACGCAGAGCGACATCATGCACATGCGTGCTTTGGTTCACCGGAAGTTTAATTCAAAAGCCATGCCCCACTTTGGGCCGTCTTTGAAAAGATAATTCTGTACCTTGGTTATTAGGGTCTTGAGGATTGCATGGAATTTTATTCTTTGAATCCCATTGTGTGAAGTACACTGCGTAGCACCTGGGAAATATTCCAGCTGCCACGACAGTGCATTCACACAAGAGAATTTCAAAGTGATTAAAATTCCGTTGCGCTATATGCGATTGCTTTGTTGTTTGGGGTCTCAGTGGGAAGCAATGCAGATTTTTGCGTTGGTCTAGCGGATCCAAGCGTCCACCAACCACCGTCTAGCGGTACCAGGGCAGTGTTGGAGCGGCCATGAACTTTCCCAGAGCGGTTAGTCCCCTCGCGTCTTTCCGCTCGCAATATTTTGTGCAGCTCAAAACTTTCAGAGCGGTAGGAGGGACCATGAGCGGCGGTCGAGCGGAAACCTGCGTTTACTTAGTGGAGGCGAACTTATGTTAAACGTTGGTGAACGGTTACGAGCGGTGATTAATTCCTGTCACCGCCCAGGACAGCTATTTAGCACCGCCCACCCGATATGACCAGGCTATAGAAAAAGCGGTGTTAGATGGGCGGAGGTAAGCGTTTTACAAAAGAGATCAATTGTTCTACTCACTTTGTGAGCGGTGACGAGCGTTGCCGAAATTAAATCCCCAATTCCTTCCGCTAAAGGACCGCTAAAGCTCCGCTCGGCCGGTGTGACCACACCTTACAACTAGTTTGCAAAGCCGGTTTGGAAGGCCAGTTGCGTCCTTTACTGATTAGAGGCTCACGAAGGGGATTTCAAGTCCACTTCAATCAAAGGGGTTCTGTTGCTATGATGATGAATAAACAGCTAGGTTTAAATACTTCCCGCGTGATATTCCCGTGTGTATATTGATGAAGGCATTTCTTTATTCCCGCATTGTTTCTGCATATCGCGCGCCAAGTGCAGCGGAACCAGATTTTTGACATAAATTCAGGGTGAATTTTAGAGCTTAAAGCTGCGTCAGGAACTCGCGTTCGTTCAGATTGCCAGTTGAATTGGTTCTTGGTCACGAAATTCTACCTCGCGAGGTGGATTTCAAAATCAGTTTGGAAGTCCACTTTCATGATTACCTGTCCCGTTGAAATTAGCAGTTAAACTATAGTTTCGGTTCTACTGGTTTCCACTAAAGTAGTTTAACGCCGTTGATCTGAACGGGTGTAATTCTTTTATTTCCCCCGTCAAGGGCATATCGAATCCTTGGATTCAAATTCAATCGGAATTTCACTCGTGTGAATTTTACATACATTTAAATATCATTGGAATGTAATACCAAGCAGGAGTTATACATTTTCACTTAACTCGTGTTGCTTCCAAGGTCCTATGTGACCAGCGCTTAAAATCTAAAACCAAGGTCGGATCAATTTCGCATGCCTGCCTTTATGATGTATTTTTTTCTTCATATCCATGCATCTCCCGTCCGTCCGGCTAATGTGGAATGCTTATTAACTCCAATATACGAAATGCTTTTGTTTTTATTTTATTTATTTATTTATTTATTTTTTTTTGGGGGGGGGGCGTATTTATTGAAATTGGCACGTAGTCATTAAGATTGCGAGGACAATCATGTCTTTTTTTTTTTTTTTTGCTTTCTTGGTTGTTTAGTTCACTGCATGGTTCGATGAACTCTCCTGTAGGCCTATGTTTTGTTTCTCCAGAAATGAATAAAAAAAGTTCAAACATTAATATTGTAAATTGCAAATAATCCGTAATTTAAAATCAAATTAATTTCTTCGTTTTCTGTAGACCTATGATAGTTTATGCCTAATTTCTACATTATGAAAAGTTGGCTTTACATCTAGAGGCAAAACCACAGGCATGAATGCATAGTCAGCGGGTTGAGAAAAAAATACAATCATCCAAATGCGAAAATTTTAGGAAAGTCGTATGATCGATTAAAAAATTATGTATTTCCAAAGTTTTGATTTACATGCCTCATGGGTTCCTTGGGATGGCAACCTAAAGGCACAAAATGGCTGCCAACATGTAGAACTCTCCATTCAGCTTCGCCTTTTACAAAGAATTTCACATTGTAATTTTTGGTTCAGGCATAATTTGAACATATTAATTCCTCAAGCATTCCAGAAAGAATGATGGTGATTCCTCTATTGAAATATGACATTTGTCAATTTTAAATAAATTCATGAACATGATTATACAGATTATACGAAAGTTGCCAATTCAAGGATGCCCATTATGATTATAGATGGAAATGAAAATTTCATAACATTTCAACGGATTATCCGATTTTGATCATATTTTCAGTTTGGCTTGTTCATCTTATTTTTTTTCATTAAATGACCCCTTTAAGGTTTCAGAAACTAAGACAGTTCTGCGGAAGGTTATACATGATGGATCGCGAAGGCGTAGTGTTCTCACTTTCCGGCGTCTGATACGAGGCACCCAGGCGAGTTAGTACAACTTGCCTTCTCGCCTTCTCGTCTTAAAAAAAGAGCCGATTAAACACGATATAATCTATTTCCGCAAAATTAATTCGAACGTCAATTCAATGCTCTTTGTAACGCTATTGAAATCGGAACCGGCTTATGATTGTTATGTCCGCACAGTTGAATACATGGCGTACGGATCCATTGTCCCATGACCTACTTTATTTTGCGAAAATAGTTTCTATCGTGTTAGAAGTGAATTTATACAAATCACCTTCTCACCTCACCTTTTTGACAAAAACAACGCGCCTTTGTGAATTGAATATCTCGCTTTCGCGCTTAAAATGGCTTTCTTAAAAAAACACGAAAAGTTGAAACGGCGGAGCACTAAAATACTTCCAATGGACGTCAAACTCAACAGATTTGTCACGTTTACTTGGTAAAGGGCTGATTGCTGAAGGGAGATTGAAATTCTAAAGCCTTGATAGGAGGCAATAAGCGTCATCTATCTAGAGCCCCTTCATGGAGAGAGTTGCGACAAATTACATTACTTGAAGCCATTTTGCTTCCAAATGTTGTATCCATGGAATTGTTTATAGTTACATGGTTATACAGCATATCTATTCAATTTTGCTGATCGGTTGTCACTGTGAATAGAAAAGACGTCCCACAGGAGCAATTTAATTTCACTCCTTCTGGTGTACATTCGGATTGTTCAAACAACGCATTTGATGCAGGTTTATTATGCTTTAACTCTATGGAAACCAAAGGTTCGTGTCGTCTGATTCAAAGGGCATTTTCCCGCGATCAGTGTGTCTTTATCACCAAGCTTGACATATTCGTCCAGTGATTACATAATTAATATATGTTATGCAGCATGAACGTTGATTGATCATAATTATTCAAGATTAATCACATATGACCTATTTTTCAGCATAATGACAGGGGCGGATCCGGGATTCCCCAATGTGGGAGGGGGGGGGGAATTTTGAGAATGCAAGTTCTGACAAGCAAATCAAAGTTCGTACATTACATTCTGCCGCCGAGGTGACAAACAAAGAAAAAGAAAAAGAAAAAAAAACTCATTGAACGAAAGGGATTTGGCGCCCCTGGTTTATCGATACGCCCCTCGGCATTTTGATGGTTCAAAGTCGTATCCCTAAGATGGGATGAAATTCTGTACCCCCGTGCACTAAATGCTACACGAAGGGAACCCATTTGCACAGGAATGCCAGAATTGTACTCTTTATATATTGATCGATTTATTATTTTTTTCATTCATTCATTCATTCA
>BQKZ01001846.1:59828-71630 GCA_036244855.1 Temnopleurus reevesii | reverse complement strand
ATATATATATATATATATATATATACATGCATTGATTTATGATTATTGTTGCTGTTATTTTGAGTTGATGTGTTTCAATTGTTTTATGATTGGAAAGTAACATAGAAATACAAATACAAACATTCAACAGTTTTGGCTGATCATTGTTAAGCGCAAAATGTAGGCTAAACCGGATACTAGCATCTTTTTGCTGCCAATCTTCTGTATGTAGTGCGAACTGTTTCAGAGATGTGCTATTTGTTTGAATCATTTTGATACCTGGATTGTGATTCATAAGGCTGATCGTACATCTACACACGATTCTACGAACGACTTGTGACCCTTTCTCGAGTGCCATTCAGCGCCAGGGGTTATCGATCATTGAGTACAAAAAAGGTTCATCAGTCTTTTGTACAATCGTGCGCAGATCTACGACCAGGGAGGTGTTTCACCAAGATAAGAAAGACTTTAAGATCGACTTTACGTTCGACTGCTATCAGTTCTTGCGCTGAATGCGCGTAATCGTGTGAACCATTACGCGCAAGAAGGGATACCAGTCGAACGTAAAGTCGTGCGTAAAGTCTTTCTTATCTTGGTGAAACACCTCCCTGTTTTATGAAATACAACCATGGCAAATTCTTGTCTGATAGATCAATTTTGAACACGATATAAACTTTTTCCTTAAAATAAAGTGGGTCACGGGACAATAGATCCGGACGCCCTTAATTGAACAGTGTGGACACAACAATCACAAGCCGGTTCCGATTTGAATAGCATTACAAAGGATCCTTGAATTTGCGTTCGACTTAATTTTACGGAAATATATTACATCGTGTTTTCATTGCATTGTTTCAAATTTTGGTGAAGGTGGTTACGCCTCGGATCGGAGACTGGTTTGGAAGATGTCCAAATAGCTTTTTTTTTGCCAAGGACACATGCACTTAACAATAGCGTTATGATGGAGAACAAACAATACCACAATGTGTTACCTTGAACACCAGAAATGTATTTATTATACTGATAGAATATTAGTTTTGTATTTCTATTACAATAATATATTATACTAGTTGACGTATTGGCAAATGAATAAACGAGAATGATCAATGGTGTGCATGTGCATTAATGAGCCAATTTGATATTAGATTGGGGACATTATGAATTTTATATCAAATTGGCTTATTAATGCACGTGAACATCATTGATGATTCTCTTTTATTAGTTTTGTATTTAAGTATTAGTTTTAAAATCATGGTTCCCAGGCAATGTCATGATAACCCAGGGGCTAATTACACGAAACAGTCGTAGCTATCCCTTTCTTGTTTCGACTTCCTAACTTCTTTTGCCACCCTCTTCACAAGCATAGTCGTAGGTGCGTCTATGCTAACTCTAAAAAGCCCAAGCTATTTTGATGTCTCTGTGGCCAAAGGGGGGGGGGGGGCGGCACATAGTAACCCCCTCGAGAACTTCTACAATATGTGGCGGATCGGGCTAACATTTGGCACAGATGTAGAGCACGTTATAGGCCTAATCTACAATTTGGAACCATCGGAATTTCTCAAGGTCACCATTTGAGGGCGCAATTCAATGAAATACATTAAAAAAGGGTGAATTTTGTTATTTTTTCACAAATGGTCTATTAAAAGCGATATTATGAACAGAAATATGACTGAAATTTGGTTTTAGTCCCCTGTGATATCTTATTAACATATTCCATGACTTTACTGAACACATTAGATGCTTTTTAAAAGTAAAAATATGGCAATAAATGCATCATGTCACATATATTACAATATTGATGATATAGGGCGCCAGACCGCTTTTGAAAATCTCTTGTTGTTCCCTGAAATTTTCACTCTTTAGTCTTCAATCTTCACCAAAAATGATTTTTAGGGCTTTCTGGAAGTGTCTGAGATAAAAATGGTATTATAATATGTCCGCAACAAATTTCAGAAAAAGTCACCAAATTTGAGCGTAATTGGACCGAAGATGTTGGAGTGGTTTACGATTATGTGGTATAGAGAGGGCACATTGTGCCCTTTCCTTGGGCTTTTTATTGCCAAACCCAATACCAGTTGTGGCCAATTGCACGAAATGGTCTTAGCTATCCTCTTCTTGCTAAGACGTCTTTTCTTCTTGTGCTACCCTCAACCAGGGGCCAATTGCACGAAATGGTCTTAGCTATCCTCTTCTTGCTAAGACGTCCTAACAGTTTGTGCCACCCTCTGTCTGAACACAGGTGCGAACGTGGATACGTCTGTGTTACGATGATGGCAAAAGAAGTCAAGACGTATATCAGCACTGCAAGAAGTAAATTGCTACAAAATACAAAATAGGCCTATAAAAGTTGAAACGGATCATGCTCCACCAATTTTGAAGATAACTGCAATGAAAGAGCGGCAGTCTACTAATAGATTCAAATGTATGCACGTTTCCTTCCAAAGAACGTAGTTACGTGGTATTCCTTGAACCCGATGCTAACAATTTGACTACAATAATTGGAATCCAAGTTCGCATACATCACCAGTTGCTCTGTCGGGCAAGCCTCGGGCAAGTTTCGGGTTGTCAATAACAACCTTTGTGCATGGAGAATGCATAAAATTTGAATCTATTAGTAAACCCACCTATTAGCTATGTAGAGGATCCGCAGCTTGTGGCCTATGAAAAGAAAAATGAAGATCCGAGAAAGCAACAGAATGACGGGATACCGGACATGTGTAGCTCAGTGGTAGTGCAGTAGAGCGTCTGTCCCATTAACGGAAGGCCGTGGGTTCGATCCCCGGCAGAGTCATACCAAAGACTTGTAAAAAATGGTACCATCTGCCTTCTTGCCAGGCGCTCGGCATTTAAGAATGTAGAAGGGTAATAATAACTTTATGTTATGCATACAGCTTACAGCTGAGAGTGGATAACCTGGGTAAATAAGATGTATTATTATTATTATCGTAGAGATCTCATAGCAGAATCTGTTGCAACATCTGTAGCAACGCGTACTCATGTTGCCACACAATCACTGGATGCTCCACGTCTTTGGGCCTATAACATAAAAGAGGTGCGATAAAATGAAAACTAATCGTATCTGTATGGTACACGTTTTGCCATAGCCGTACGATTAATATTCATCGTAAGTTTAATTGCATTTTTATGTTACAAGCCCAAGATCTTGCCATGTGTCGTCCAGATGCGGTTAAAAAACTTAACTACGATTTGGCAAAGAAATAAACGAATAGTTATTGAACACAGACTCTGTATAAGAGCTTGAGAAGTTAGGAGAACTAACTCAAAGCCATAAATCTGTGCTCGCGGACTACTACAGAACTCGAAACGCACATGTACACAAGCACACACAACACGATATAAACTATTTCCGAAAAAAATAAGTCGAACGCAGACAATAGATCCGTACGCCGTGTATTGAACTGTGCGGACACAACAATGACAAGCCGGTTCCGATTTGAATAGCATTACAAAGGAGCATTGAATTTGCGTTCGACGTAACTTTTCGAAAATAGTTTATACCGTGTCACACATGTGTGCGCTCGCACACAACACTACTTAACCCATCAACTACTTAATTTTGTAATCCCTATCGACTTTGAAGTAGGACTACCCAGTTCAAGTAGTCAATGGGTCAATGCAATGTTACACATTTTCCTATGTTTTCTTTCGTATCCCATAACTCAACCAAATAATAATAATTTCATCTAATGACACCTAGCTATGAATGATTAATGTAATTTGTTTTCAGTGTTTTGTTTCCATGGCGTCTCACTAATTTGAAATATCATAAGCAGAATGAGATGAACAGATTTTAGGATGGGCAATGTGTCTCATTTCTCACCCAGCTAGCATATATGTTCCATGGTCAAGAACGAACAAAGCATTGGGAATTGCGGTCTTATTTTGAACATAGGAAGACGTTTTATAATCTCTTAGTGTTTCATCATCTACAATGGGAAATTGTTCACACGTTAACATCATGTTGACGTCTGAAAATGACAACCCATATCCGAGACATCAGTTTCATTGCATCGATTATCGGTTCGGTCTTATTGGAAAGGCGTTGTGAAATCGCCATTGATTGAGTGGTGACTTTCAGCTGTGCAAACTGCTACTTTTGCCTGTATCCCAGGCCTGGTTTCACCTTCCATTTCGAAGGACACTTTACGTTTATTAAGAATTATCACTTGTGGGGAAGGCGTAGTGAAATCGCCTCTGACTAAATGGTGACTTTCGGCTGTGAGGATTGCAACTTTTGCCTATATCACATTCCATTTCTAAGGACACCTACAGTTTTCTAACCCATGCATTAGCTGCTAGAACTGGGTGGTCCCTACACAAAGTCTAAGGGAATTACAGAATTCAGTAGTCAATGGGTTACGAATTCTCGATGGAGAACAGTACGACAGTGTGTGACTACGAATACAATAACTGCATTCAATTTAAACGCACAATTACCCATAAGATATTTTATGTACTAGTTTTGGTATTAGGACTTCCAGGCAACGTCATGATCCTCCAGGCTTATGCGTGGAAGAAACGGAAGACGAGCACTGATATCCTGATCATGGCCCAAGCAGTGGTCGACTTCGTCGCTTGCGTGTTCATACCGACATACATCGTCGAAGACAGCCTCCAAGTGGTACCAGTTGGGCTAGATGGCATGGTGTTCATTACACAAAAGATCGCTGCTACTGCGTCACTTTTTCTGACGATGGCAACAGGCGTGGATCGTTATGTTGCAGTATGCCGTCCGTACCAGCGCAGGTTGACGGCTCGCATGGCTATTCTTATAGCGGTAATTTGCGTCATCTTCTCAGTAGCCTTTATCATTCCACAATACATGTTATTGTTTGCACTGTATGTATGCTCTGACGAGGATGATTTGTACACCGTACCACAAAAGGTTTATGTGATCATTTATTTGACTATTTTCGGCGCATCATTTGTGACGACAGCTATCATCTACGCCCTCATTTCAGCGTTTTTACGGAAGAGAGCCAAGATCCACGCGGAGTTGGTGAACAGGAGGGAGGCAAACATGGAAATCTCCTTGCCGGTTCCTTCACAGGAGACTTCCTCTCAAAAACTAAGCGGAAACCCCGTTAAGAACACCGGGGCTGAACACCCTTCTAGCGACCATGTTTTAGATGTACGGAAGATAGAAGCGAAAGTTGAAACGAGTCATGATCCGTCGAATATGGAGGCTGCAGTAGATTTGACCAATGCGGAGGACTCACAGAAAACTACAAGCAGAACAAGAGATGCGCAAAAGCCACAGAATGACGAGAAACCATTAGATCAGCGAGGCATCGGAGCGAAATCTATCGACGCGCCGCGTCCCCAATTTGCCGCGCGTCCAATGGGAGTAGCATGTCATGATCTTGCCGCGCGTCGTCCAAAGGCAGTTAAGAACCAACTGAACTACGATTTCGCAAAGAAAACAACGCGCATGCTTTTTATCATCTCCGTCTTATTTTTCCTAACTTGGATTCCGCGTCATGTGATATTTCAATGTATACGTAAAGGGAACATATGTGTATGTTTAAAGGCGAATAGACCGTTTGTGTATGCATTCCTGAACATTCTTTCGGATATGAAACTCGCTAATCACATCGCCAACTTCTATGTATACTACTTCGCCAACAAAAGATTCCGAAAAGACGTGAAGGAGTCGACCAACATATGCAGAGGTAGAGCATGTTTCCATTAGAATGAACGAAAGCTCTGCTTAGTCTCTTTTCACAGGAGTTTTATTTGTCGGGGATAGTACATTAGCGACAAAAACTCTCTCAAGAAAACTGCTGGAACCTAGTCTGCCAGAGCAGACCATTGGCTTTCGGTGTGTGCATGCACAGATAGAGATGCAGTGTATACATTGTGTGTCTACATGTTCAAGCCTAGGCTGAGGATAGGACAATACTGTGTGTGTGTGTGTGTGTGTGTGTGTGATGTAGTCACACAATGCATACCCTGTATCAAGCTCTGCGCATGCACATACCGAAAGCCTAGGGTATGTGCTTGCAGACTAGCTGGAACCGGATAGTCCCTGCACAATGTACGGGAATTACAAAATTCAGAAGTCAATTGGTAAAAGGATGACTAAAAAGTCAAGAGTGAAGAATCTTGATGATTTCCTATGCCATGGTTACCAGATTGCGCTGCAAAGAGTCTCTATAGCAGTATTTCCATTAAGGTCTTCACGCAACCTGCGACAACTCGGCACGGTTCATTAGAAAGGAGTTCTCCCAGACATTGATGCACTCTCAGTGGATGAAGAAAAATACAATTGTCAAACTGTGAAAATTTGAGCAAAATCCAACAATCCATTCAAAAGTTATGAATTTTTCAAAGTTTTGATTTAAACCCCCATGTGCTCCTTAAATTGTCAAAGGACAGGCACAAAATGGCTGCCAACATGGAGAACTCTCCATTCACTTTGTACATAGAATTTCACATTTTCTTCTTTTTCTAGAAAAGTAGACAATAAATCAACATAATTCATTCCGAAATGCATGCAGAATCAAGATATGCATATCATACTTGAAGAGAAAAGTACAATTTTGCCTGTACGTTGCCAATTTGAGGAGCCCATGAGGAGTATTAATCAAAACTTTGAAAATTCACAACTTTTGAGTGGATTGTCGGATTGTGCTCAAATTTTCACAAATTGACCATTGTATTTTTCTTCATCCACTGAGCACACATCAATGTTTGGGTGAAGTTCCCCTTTAGATAGGAACCTACCTTGGGCCCCGTAACATAAAGGTTTGCGATTAATCGCTATTTGACTTTCCGATCAATTGAAAACTTTAGTACATGATTTCCCATAGACTTGCGATTGATATCAATCGCTATCAGATTAGCAATTAATCGCAAACCTTTATGTTACGGGGCCCTGGAATTATCTTGTTCCAGTATAGATTGACGAAAACTTAGATGAACTGACTGCACTGCGAAGACTTCAGTAAGATCGGACAATCCTTGCAAACGTAATGGACTGCAGGCGCTAAGCATTTTTCGTTTCAAAATAAGTTCCTTTTTACAAAACGTAAGCTTATTCAGACGATTGCACGCATTAGAAATCAGTAAACTCCCATTTCCTTTAACTGTTTTGTATTTAAAGAATTCAAAGTCAAAACGAATAAAAATATTTTACACATGATAATATACTATTATACATTTGAGGAGTACATATTTGTTCTTTTCTTATGGACTCCTTCCTAAAAATCGGCCATATACAGCGTGTCTCAATAAAAACGTAACACTTTTGAAATGGTTGGCAAATTGAGCATATATGGTTTTATGAAGAAATGTTGATATGTATAGAAAGCTGAAGGATTGACCTTTCTAATGATATGAAAAATTGGGAAAAAGGAATCATGCTTCGATGAACATTGTTCACTTAAGTTAGATGTATGAAAATGTGCCTGCGCAGGATGTTCCTTCCAATTTTGGACACGTAAGCTTACAAAAAGATTTATCTGAGATATTTAGGATCGATGGAACAACAGCGTATTTTGATTAGATTGAATACCATTCCTTTTGCTCTGTTATTTATCAATTCCGAAAAACCACCGCCCCCACAAACACACACACACGCACACACTTCCACTCCCATCGTATTGTAAAAAAAAATAGTTAAATCTTTTCATGTAAGATGTTCATGTTGTTTTTATTTTCTTCTAATTTACAACTGCTTTGTTCATCTTAAAATGAAAGACCTGACAAAAATAATCGTCCCGATAATCGATGGACATGTTATCCCTGCCCTAGATAGAGTTGCAAGGTATCGCCATGGCAGGAATGGACGGTTCCGACGTGTATGGTGGTTCCAAGATGGGGCACCTTGCCATTGCTGCAGAACACCTCATCAAGCTCTTCAGTGATCATATGAAGTTGAATGGCTTCCACGTTCACCTGATATGATGCCTCTCGACTTCTTCTTCGGGGGATGGCTCAAGATTAAGGTCTATACCACCCCTCCCGACACGAGATTGATGTCCTTAATTCGTCAGGACAGAGCAACAGTCAGGTCAGGAGAGCTGACATGCTGAAATGGGCAGGATCGTGTATCGAGAGAAAAGGTGGACGTCGATCAATAATGTGAAAGACTTAATTTTACCGGTACCCTTACTCAATCGATACTTTGAAAGCCGTGATATTCAGGCAAGGAAAAAAAATAACCATGTGGACTATGGACTGATTACTTTTGTCAGATCCTTATTTAAAGATGAACAAAGCAGTTGTAAATAAGAAAAAATAAAAGAAACATGAACATCTTTAAACATTAAAAAGACTTTTTTGTTATACCCGGTACAATAAGATGGGAGTGGAAATGTGTGTGTGCGTTTGTGTGTGCGTTTGTGTGTGTGAGTGGGGAATGGGCGGTGATGTTTCGGGATTGATAAATATCAGAGAAAAAGGAATGGTATTCACGGTATTTAAAATACCCTGTTGTTTCATCGAATCTGAATATCTCATATCGACCTTAGGCTAATGTAAGCTAAGCTACATATAGCTTACCTCTCCAAAATTGAAAGGAAAAATCCTGCGCAGGCACATTTTCATACCTCTAACTTAAGTGAACACTGTTCATCGAAGCATGATTCTTTTTTCCAATTTTTCATCTCATAAGAAAGGTCGATCCTTCAGCTTTCTATACTTATCAACATTTCTTCCTAAAACTGTATATGCTCAATTTTCCAACCATTTCAAAAGTGTTACGTTTTTATTGAGACACACTGTATAGCATAACAAATTATCCATTGTTTATACACATATAGCTGTCGATATAATAAATCATGTACACCACTCATTCTACGTAGAAACATGAATAGATGAATAAAAAATGTAAATATTGGCGATGACATGATATTGTACAATATAATGGGGCACGATAATCGAATTATGTAAATACTCCTTCCAAATTAAAATCATGAATTTCGGAAGATTAGTTTTGAATAACAACAGCTATCAATTTTATCGGCACTTTGAATAAAGTGATTTACGATATTTTACTTCATGTGCATTGCGGCCGCTTGCCAGAACGTGTGTCTTTTTAATAATATTTTTATGCGATTGCTTTATCTCTCTCCTCCTCTTAATTCTCCACAATATTTTGACCAATGTTTTCATTTCACCATACGAGAAAGGTGAATACTTTCAATTGATTGTTGATGTAGAAAATAGGCCTCATAAGCACCATATTTATATACCTTCCAATCAATTTAAAGTCGTTTCCATGGTTTTATTCCTTTTCTGAGTAGGCACATGACTCCGGTATGCGTAGGGGTATTGCATCAATATGTACAATGAGATACTGGCGCTAGATATTGGGTGTCTTTTTGCACGGGTCAGTGTAGTTCAGATTCTAAACGATTCTTCGAAAGCGCCATATCCTCCCGATCGATCTCTTTTCTTTCCATTGCTGCCAGTCCGAAAGAGGGCGCGACCCCGAGAATTCACGGGCGACGAATAGACCCAACATTCTGGCGTTCTGTACGAAGATAATCATCACGCTATCTATCGGTCGTGCTACTGGGACAGAGCAATATTAAGAAACCGTTCAGAATCTGAACTAGGGTCAGTGAATATGGATGTGCGGATGCTTTAGAGAGTGGCTTGAATGATGGTATAGATGGACAAATTGATGATAAAAAATTTGTGTAGGAAGGAAAGGGGGGGAGGGGGTGTTTCATTAAGATTTGCTGCAGTGACAAGGAGTCATTTTTCGACAGTTCCCATAGCAACTGTCAGAGATAGTGCTTTTCATCCAATCACAATCAAGGAATTTGTCAGCGCTGACTAATTGTCTCTGCGACAAATCTTGATGAAACACCCCCGGGTCCTTCCACAAAGGTATAACATTGACTATCTTGTCAAAAATGTTAAAGCTTGGATTTATAATAGGAACATACTAGCTGCATAAATAATGGCAATTTTACTCTAAAACTGTACTCTAATAAACTACAACAAATGTTAATAAAAAAAATAATGTTCAATTTGCAATTATTTTGTGAGTTTAGTGAAAAATATTCATGCACATTTTACCTTCCTTCAATCAACTTCGGGTTTATTTTATAAAGCTGTTCGTAAATGTACGAACAAATGACTAGTGACCCTTTCCTTCGCTTAAAGGAGAACCAACCCATGGAATTATCGTGTTCTCACTGAATGAAGAAAAATCAGATGAACTAACTGTGAAAATTTGAGCAAAATCGGACAACCCGTTCAAAAGTTATGAATTTTGAATGTCACAGAGATATGATGATCCCCATCGCTCATGGGGATCCGTGCGATCGGCAAATTCGATGGAATCTGTGACGTCATGTCGGACAACTCCTTATACACTCTGTAAACAAAGTTTCACATTTTCTCCTTTTTTCGGAAAAGTCAACAAAATGATCATTTTCGGTTGGGGTTCAGCATTTCTGTATTGATTCTCTATGTATTTTGAGAAGAATGAATTTTCAACCTTACTCTAAGTTTTAAATTGATCCATTCTTTTAACGTGTTTAATTCTATGTACAGAGTTGTCCGACATGACGTCACAGATTCAGTCGGTGTTGCTGATCGCACGGATCCCCATGAGCGGCAGTAATCGTCATATCCCTGTGAATTTGAAAATTCATGACTTTTGAACGGCATTTTAGCAAAATCGGATAACCCGGGTTATCCGATTTTGCTAAAATGTTCACAGTTTGTTCATTTTACTTTTCTTTATTCAATGAGAGCACGATAATTTCAGGGGTTGGTTCCCCTTTAATAATAGCCCCTGACGCTGAATCGCATCTTAGAAAGGGTCACCCGTCTTTTGTAGAGATATGCGTAGATCTACGAACGGTTTTATGAAACAAAACCCTGGTGAATTTTAATGATCTCGAAACTTGAAGATCAACAAAATGATATAAAATGGAATTCCCAATAGCTGCATTTGCTTAAAACTGAAACATGCTCTTATTTATTTATTTATTCATGTTTTATTTACAACAAATCAAAAAGGAACAAAGGGTAGAGGATAGTCCGATTCAGTAATGAAACTGCTCTACCACGGAGCCCTCCACCCATACAGATACATGTTCATGTGCTCTAAAGTTTCTGATTTGAAGTTTGTTGAAATATGAATAAAGATATAAATCTGACTGATTGTTTTTTTTAATAAATATATATTTCCTAAGCAAACACACTTCAATTTGATGCTTTTCATTTCCTATGAATGAAAAACATA
Source organism: Temnopleurus reevesii (assembly GCA_036244855.1). NCBI lineage: Eukaryota > Metazoa > Echinodermata > Echinoidea > Temnopleuroida > Temnopleuridae > Temnopleurus > Temnopleurus reevesii. The sequence continues at coordinate 60,424 of BQKZ01001846.1, read as the reverse complement.
TTGAATTAAATATTCAAACATTTCTAATAATAATAATAATAATAATAATAATAGATGCAATTTATATAGCGCACGTATCCCCTCTACGGAGTGCTCAATGCGCTTTGCATTATTATTACCCTGGCTTTAGCCCGGCAGCCAAACCAAACAACAAGTATGCATAAATATATCAATTCAATTTTTGATCATAATAAACTATTGATAATATCTAATTAACATTTGCTATGTTTACCGGAATATAAGTCCAAATTATTAATAGTGAATTAGGCTTCTTGAATATAATGGAATACACTTCATAATAAACCATGACAATATTGTAAATGAGGACTGCTGATAATAACGATCATACGTTAATTCTAATAATCAATTGTGAAATTATATTAACAATTCAACAATTTCATTATTTAGGAACAATTATATCAATATCAAACATCAGCTATCTTTTTGATAACGATAACAACAATTTGGCCAGCTGCGTCTGCACTATAGCGAGTTTTTGAATTAGCTCGCTAGCTCTGATCCGGGTAAATAGCCCGATCAGAACTAGCTCGAGCTAATTTGCAGTGCAGACGCAAACAGTGAGCTAATTCACTGAA
>BQKZ01001846.1:27828-50479 GCA_036244855.1 Temnopleurus reevesii | reverse complement strand
GGGGGGGGGGCTCTTCAGTCTTTGGCGTTATTAGTGTGTATTAAGACTCCGTTTCTTTTATTTACCCCTTTATTGTCGATGAGAAGGGGGGGGGGGTTTAATGCCCCTCAAGACTCAAACATGTCAAATGAAGAGTGAATCAAACCAACACTATCTTCTTACTTCACCAAGGAAATGTGATTACATATTTACGAATAAAGGTGCAACATAATTGCACACAAATGCACAGCGAGCTGGGAGAACCTTTGGACACTTTCTTGGTGAAAAATCGAACCACAAATGGGTTTGCATTCTGCGATATTACTTCGTTCTTTCTTTGATCGTATACATGCAGGTTCGATCACTGAAGGATGGCGACATGACAAGATATAGTAATGACTCCATAACATAACAAATGTCCACCTATTAAACGCTGCCAAAAGAAGTATCACACCCTTAATTCCAGTAGTTTGCACCCTTCAAGTTCCATTTTTCTAAGCGTGTAGGCCTATATCAGAACTGGTGATGGTAATTGCACTTTTTCGATTTAATTGCCGAAGATTGCACCTTTTTACGAAAGTTTGTGCAATTACAGAAGCACCCTTTTTTCTTATGGAGAACCATTGATAACATTGCAAATCATGATTGTTATTATATTGCATGATGATTCCATATGGTAAGACTTAAATCTATATGATATACCTTTTTTTCTCTAGATTTTCTTTTCTTTATCTCTATAACGATGGTGATGGAGACAGAACGATGTAGGCCTAAGTAAGCAATTTAGTATGCATGGGAGCAGCGAAAGCTTTTTTGAATTGGCGCAAATTTCACTGGCTATTCATAGGATATACCTTTTTCTCTAAACTTTCCTTCTCTTTTGTTCTTTATCTCCATATAATGATGGTGATATGAGTATACAGTAAAACTTGTATACATAACCAAACAGAACGATGTAGGCCTAAGTAGGCCTAAGCAATTTCATATGCATGGGAGCAGCGAAAACTTTTTTGAATTGGCGCAAATTTCACTGGCTAAAGGCATAGGATTATATCTTTTTCACTAAATTTTCCTCTTTTGTGTCCTTTATCTCCATATGATGATGGTGATATGAGTACAATAAAACATTTATACCATAACCAAACAGAACGATGTAGGCCTAAGTAAGCAATTTCATATGCATGGGAGCAGTGTAAACTTTCGAAATTGGCGCAAATTTCACTGGCTATTCATAGGATAGATTTTTTTCTCTGAATTTTCTTTTTGTGTCCTTTATCTCCATATAATGATGGTGATATGAGTACAATAAAACTTTTATACCATAACCAAAACAGAACGGCGATGTAGGCCTAAATAAGTAAGCAATTTCATATGCATGGGAGCAGTGAAAACTTGTTGAATTGGAGCAAAATTCACTGGCTATTCATAGGATATACTTTTTTCCTCTAAATTTTCCTCTTTTTTGTCCTTTATCTCCATATAATGATGGTGATATGAGTACAAGAAAGCTTTTATAGGCCTACCATACCATATGTCCCGAAAAAAATGACAACGGGGCTTTCAGGATTAATAACTTTTGAAAATGAATATGAAAATAAATGCGGTTTGGCATTCCAAACATATAACTATTCACCTATATCTGGTGAAAATTTCAGGAGATTTGCTTCAGTGGTTACAAAGAAATGAAGCTTTTTGTTGCGGATGTCATAATTCCGTTCTGCACAAGTGTGTGAGGACGGAGACGTGTAAAGCACAATGGTTACTTCAACTTCCAATGTTTCACTGGTCAAAATGAATGTTACTGTTTTGGGGTTTCTACATGTAAATTAAATATCCACGCTTGTCATGAATTATTTAAATGACATTATTTACGTATTTATATGATTATGATGTGAACTCCTGGTTCATGGTTTAAACCCCAAATCAGTAACATTCCTTTTGAGCAATGAGTCGTGGGAAGTTTAAATAACCATTGTGCATATCGCACGTCTCTATCCTCACAAACTTGTGCAGAACGGAATTATGACATCCGATACAAAAAGCTTCATTTCTTTGTAACCACTCAAGCAAATCTCATGAAATTTTCACCAACTATAGATGAATAGTTATATATTTGACATGCCAAACCGCATCTATTTTCATATTCATTTTCAAAAGTTATTAATCCTGAAAGCCCCGTTGTCATTTTTTTTGGGACATATGGTATAACCAAACAGAACGATATAGGCCTAACTACGCATTTCCATTATGCATGGGGGCAGTGCGCATATTTTTAAATTATTTATTTGTTTATTTGCATTGGCGCAAGTTTCACTGGCTGCAGCTAACTTGTCACAATTTAATGGTAACTCAAATGTTGAATCTTAACTCAAGAATCCAGATAAGTTTTATCCAAAGCAATTTTGAAAAGGGAGTTTGAAAAAAAAGAGGATCGTACATTTTTTTCCCAATCAATCGTACAATATCGTAGTCAATGCGAAGGCAGAGGGAAGATGGGAATAAAAGGAAAGAAAGAGAGAGAGAGAGAGAGAGAGAGAGAGGGAGCGAGCTAGCTAGAGATTGAAAGCTCGAAGAAACTGATGATTCCCCAATTGTTCGTCTGTCACAGCCCTCTAAAAATTCACCGCGGTTCCCAAACGCGAACAATGGAGGTCATGAAATACATTGCCAACAAAGAAATAAAATATTGCCCTCTCCATCTCGCGCGAAAATCCGCTTTTTCATTCTGTGCGGAGTGTGATATCTTTACCCCTCTCTCCCTCGCCCAAGATTTGCACACCCCCATGCCATCCCAAACGAGATACCTTTAAAGGTCAAAAAGTTCATCCCACATGCAAATTAGATTGCTTCCACGCCTCATTGACTAATTATTGATTATCGGGTCAAAGGTTATGAAGAGGTAATGTGTGCGCGCTGAGGATTAGGATTCGACCATTAGTGATACAGGTGTGTCTCCGTACTATAAGGTCAAGGTCATGAACCAATTTTCACTTTCCCCTTCCGTTTTTTGATCATTTATGCAGCAGAAATTAAGGATAGGCCAATAACTGTAAACTTGGCAGAAGTTTATGCTAATAAATTGATTAATAAATTTCGATATCTGGCAATATAGGAACAATTTATATGCTAAGTAGCACATCCTCTCATTTGTATGTAATCTTACTTCCTCTAGAGAATGAATTCGTCAAGAAGTCCGCGAGGAAACCCCGCGAACTGACCGATTATCGATTATCAAGTCCATGATTCGCGTGACGTCATGTTGAACTGTACTGTTATCACGGAAAATAGCACGAAGGTAAGCATTTTCATCCGCAAAATTAACCCGTTTAACAATTCAGTTTCTTGGAGAGATTTGTGTATTTGGTGAATCATGTTTTTATTGTCCGAACTGCAACTTGTTGGTGTTTTCTGCCGAATATTAGAGGAGAAATTATATGATGTTTACTCGCTGTGCGAGAGAATGTTTTCGCGATTTCACATGTATTTGTGCGTGCTGTCTGATGTGCCTCGGGTGACACATTTGTGTTGTGCCGAATGCAAGTGAGTGGTGAAGATGTATTGACGTGTCGTGTTGAACGAATGTGCTTGAAACAGTCAAGACTGAGCAATTTAACAAAATGGCCGAATCATGAATTAAGCCCTCCTTCTAGTCCTGTGTACTACCTTAAAGTCTATCTGACTAAGTATTATGGAGATGAATGAGGTTCCCGGGCCCTGGTCACACGAAATGAATGCAAAAGTAATTTTGCTAGGGACGAGGGAGGGTCGAGGGGTAGCCTAGGCCTAGACTATTTCACAAGAATCGGGTCGGGTTGGGACTAACAAATTGTTATTCACGAAAAGAGGTCAGAGTCTTTCAGGCAACAACATGGGGTCTGTTTTTTAAATTTATTTTTAAAGTTTTTGTTTACCCCCAGAAGTTTGCCTGCGAAGTGCGAATGAAATTCTGTAAATTCAAGCTGCATGATAAACTTTAAAGCTTTCAAGTTTTGGCAAACCCGGAGAATAGCGACCAGATGCGCGTGATGTATTCAATTTGTGTACAATCCTATGGAAGCGTGCAATAGTGCGTCAGCAATGATTTTTGCACCAGATTCGACCAACAAACGTTTGGTAAAGTTGGCTCAAGTTTACACTTTTAACACCAAAATCGATTAAATTTTCAAAAGATTTCTTGAAATATTGAAGAAGGGGAAAGAAAATAACATTTAAAACCATTATTGTGTTTATAAAATGTAATAAAAGTCACTTTTGGACTTGTTTTATGGATGGTTACCTGCGTGTATTTCGGACTTCTGCACGCAATCTGGTCGCTATTCTCTGGGTCTGCCCAAGTTTCAATCTAGCCTATCTATGATTGATGTCAATCGCAAGTCTATACCATGGGAAATCATGTGCTTAAGATCCTAATCAGTGTTACGGATCGTGATATCATGGGTAATAATGAATTTCTAAAAAATTGATGAAATATTACAAATCTGACATTACCATCGTAAAGAGGGTTGTTTATTTGCCTAAACTGGAAATTTTCTTAGCAAATGGACCAAAAATGATGAAAATATTGCCAAAAGAGCGGCAGATTAGCTTGCATTTGCTGAAAAACATGGGTCTTGCGACACTGATCTGAATCCTTCCAATTTTTGAACAGAAATCATCAAATATGTAAGTTAGCAGTCATACCATTCGATTCCTTGATATTTTGTGGTCAAACTACTGTAAATTTTGTATCTTAGATGGAAGCAATTTTGCGATAAATCTTGTGTAAAACGGGATGTACGAATTAATATGACACTATTTGTTGACAATTTTCGCCATTTTCCAGCGTGGAGCGATGTGATCGTTTCGTCAATCGAATTTCGATAGTGCGATATCTCCGTGATTCTTTCGTGAATTAGTTTTATTTTTAGAAATATTTGAAGCCTGAAATATCGAGTTTCATTTCGTGCCAAGACTTTATTAAAAATAATATTGTATTTCTAGAGATATCAGGGATTTTGCAAAGACCCATGATCTAAAAAGCTCTAGAAAAACTATACGAATTAATGTGACCCCATCATACATTTTCAATTGTTTACAATGTATGTTTTAGATTATGTTTGAAGATTTAAAAACAATCGTACTGTATTCCCCTCTCAACCCCCAGCAATTATATCAATTCCAAACTATGGAGATGTAACTTTAACGTTAGACCTCAAAATATAAATTGGCTCTAAAGAAAATCACTTGACATTTTTTTCACACTAAGGTTTTCCCCAGGTAAATGAACAAAGCTCAATTAAACTCAATTTCGTTACCATTATGTGTGCTGCCAAACTGAGAAAAAAGGACACGTCTCGGGTACCTTTACTGCTGGTAATTCTAACTTTAGTTGACATTGCTTGTTGGTCAGGTGCACCACCCTTGTAGAATTTGTTTGTGAGAGCCCTGATTTCTTTAAAATATTTCTATTTGTTTTTTGTTTTATTTATAAATCATTCAATTTATTTTTTTGTCTGGTACAGGAGGGAAGTCATACCTAAAGAAGAGCTGCCCACCAGACATCATTACAGCACCAGTTGGCCTCGATATCCTGGAGGTTGTTAGATTCTGCGATGCAGGAGTTTAGGCACTTTGACCCTCAGAAGCTCGAGCTTCTTGAGGCTCGGATCAAAGGCAACAGGTCCAGTCAGCAGCCCATCATGATAACGGATGATTCCAATCACAGCACCAGCACGTGTAGCCGTGGCTCGCCCAGCGATGATATGGAGGTAGCTATCCTGACGAGTGTTGGCCTCTGAGGGTGTGTTGTTCAAAAGTTGCAACTGATCGCAAGTTGCAGTTGATTGGAATGCGCCAATTAAAATCATTGTTTCATGCGCGTCTTGTTAGAACCGCATATTATGCGTGAATAAAAGTGCAACTGATTCCCAGTTGATTTGCGATCAAATGTAAATTTTGAACGACACCCCCTAAGTGGGTTTTCTATTGCGGGGCCAGGGATTGGATGGGTAGTAAGGTATGTTTAAATTATATTTACATCATGATAATTGATCAGCGATTCCAATCACAGCGCCAGCGGTGTAGCCGTTGTTCGCCTAGTGATGATATGGAGGTAGCTTTCCCAACTAATGCAGGCCTGTAAACTGGGATTATAATTATAGGGTAAGGGGGACTGGGGCGGAGTAAATGTACATGTTTGTTCAAATTATACATTCATCATGGTAACAGATTATTTGAATCATAGCAACAGCACGTGTAGTTGCAAATAAATTGCAATTTTCGAGTTACGGAAAAGTTCATGAATTTTGTTCTCCTCTGACAGTAATCATCTTGAAATTAACAATGAGTGTTTGAAAACATGTCAAAATAGGTTGAAATTAGTGAATTAAGTAATAAATCTATTCTTGAATGTTTACAATTAATCTTGGAAAAAAATGGTGACTTTTGTTCTAAAATCATTGGAACCCTGTATTGACTTAACTTTAAATAGTTGAAACTTCAATACATAAAAAAAACGGGGTAGTGAGTATGACACTTCATAAAATGATAATTAATAAAAAAAAAAATTGATTTCATTTCTTAGCAGGTCATGCAGTCAGATACCCCAGAAAAGGAGAGGAAGAAGAGGAAAAGGAAAGGGCAAGATAATGATTCGTCAGGTAATAACATTACTGCAAATCAGAGAGGTGTAAGAGGAGGGGGGGGGGGGGGATGGGGGTAGGTGGAGGGAGTTCATGTGCCATATCGGAAGTCAGACAACTGGGCCTGACATTACACTCTCTCTGTGAGATCCCGGGGCTATGAGAAATGCATGTTAAAATGAGATATCAATCCAGGTAGCCAAATGCTTCCTAAAAGCGTGGTAATATTTTTTTTTCTCTATTTGGATAGTTCAAATTGTTTGTTTTTCAGTATTCTCTCGACTTGCAGATATTCTTAGTTTCAAAGATATCAAAATGAGTCAAACAAATTTAAAGTGGTTTTATCATGATTTTGCATTGCTTACAAATGCATTTACTTTCCTACATAATTCTTGGTTTCCATAATATAAACTTGTACATATTGTTTTTTCAACTCCTCATGGTTATAGCCAGCAAACAAGTTATGCAACTGAACTAGTATTGTCAAGGAAGGTGTTTCTAACTGGATATGTTCTTCAAATACACATGCATCCATGCACTTTGTAGTTGTTGAAAAGTACTATTCATTTACATCAATTGTTTTATTTTCCTTATCTTTTTCCAGGTCCAAAGAAGATTAGTGAATATTTCAAGGTTAGTCATTCAGCATTAGTCGGCATTTGTACATACGTGTGTGAACTGATTTGACACTAAGGGGGTGTTGTTCAAAAGTTGCAATTGATCGCAAGTTGCAGTTGATCGGAACGTGCCAATTAGAGTCATTGTTTCATGTGTATACCGTGCATGAAAGAAAATGCGTGTAACAATTTGCAAAGTTGCAGTTGGTTTGCAGTTGATTTTGGAGAACACTCCCTAAGTGTATGAAAGATAAAGCACTATGACATTTCAACTTAGTCTCATTTTATTACTTGCCAGATGTATACCTATTATTTCTGTAACATGACATTTGTAGTTTGTAAGTCTATGAACTACAAAGTGGATGTTGCAAGATACAATGTAGTTGCCATCAATTTGATACGATGTTTGGTTTAATTTTGATTTGCACATGGCATGTGCTTTCAGGCTGAAAGCACATGCCATTCAGTGGCTCTGATCGGTAAACATATTATGAAATTCAAATCTTAGCTGACCTTCAATTTCTTGGTACCACTCAATTGTTTTTCAAGCTGATACATGACTCAAAAGTGTCAAAACTGAACATGTCAGGCACACTAACAGATGTCTAGGGGCTCTGGCATGTCCCATTATCTTCTATCAATGACATTTCTGTTAAACGTTTGTTTGTACTTCAAATTTATTGTTTATTTGACACGCCAACTTTCTCCATTTTCTTTTGAAATTCCAGGCTGCAACTTCATTAAGTCCAGGGAGGACAGGGTTAGGAATAGGCATCTTGCCTAAGTCACCTCCACCAAGCTCATATCCAAGTGTAAGTTACTACTATGGTGAAACCCAGAAGAGAAAGTTTCCATTGACCTGTTTCATGTGCATGTACATGTAGTGTTACTATGGAAATTAGGTCCAGGGAGGACAGGGTTTAGCAACAGGCATCTTGCCTAAGTCACCTCCACCAAGCTCATATCCAAGTGTAAGTTACTACTATGGTTAAACCCTGAAGAGAAAGTTTCCATTGACCTATTTCGTGTGCATGTACATGTAGTGTTACTATGGAAATTAGGTCCAGGGAGGACAGGGTTAGGAATAGGCATCTTGCCTAAGTCACCTCCACCAAGCTCATATCCAAGTGTAAGTTACTACATAAAAAATGTTGGTGAAATAATAAACTGTTGGACGAAAGTAAAAGATCAAGTTGTAAGTTACTACATATGGTAAGCCCAGAAGAGAAAGCTACCGCTTACCTGTTTTTGTGTATGTGTAGTATCCCTGTTGGGAACACAGATAAATGCCAGCTTCTTCTTCTGGCGATTGCATCAAGGTGTTTTCTTTTTTTTTTTTTTTTTACTTGTCGACAGACTTGTTGGGATTCTGCCTGAGGATTGAAAAATCAACTGAACCAAACATTTCCTCATCAGTGAAAGCATAATAACAACAATCATACATTCTGCCATTCACTTGAAATAAAACCCTTCAATTTACATAATTATTACACAATGGATGGCTGGCAAGTTAGACGGGCACATAATGTTCAATTTTGTTTTTGGTTCTAGTTGTACAATACAGTGGAACAGATTCATGAAAATGTAATGTCAACTGGTGGGAAATAATGAATTCAGGTGTAGTACTCATGATACACAATCAGCCTGGGAATTCATTGATGCAGACACTATCTCATCACACAAAATGGGAAAATGTGAGTGACGTTTGGTAGTCATAACTTTTGATGAAAGCTCTTTTTGTTTGAAGGTCTGGTGTACAACTTCTCTTACAGATGCGTACATATATTGATATTAAATGTGCATTCTCTCATCGTTAAACTTAAACATAGAAAAAAAAACAGTTAAATTCAGAACAAGTTGACAAATTATCTGAAATAACTGCTGATTAAATATCGTGCAAGAAATATGCAAAAACTATGGCCTCTGATTACAGGTTCGGGCGTCTTTCTGTGGTTTATGCAAAATTGATGCCTTACGTGTGATTTTATTAAAACCCTACTTATGCCAGTAGTGGATTAAAAAAAAAATTACATTGTTCACCAAAATAAAGGTTGGACTTTGACCCATCTACTGTGTTTGTATGTTATCTTCTTGAAATGAATACAATGACTATATGTGCATTGTAGCATACATGTACATGTAATGTGTCCTAATATAACCACACATTTTCATATGTTCATGAAATAAACCATTCACTAGAATATTCATGTCCCTAAAGTGTTGTATATCAATGCTCAGATATTTATACTGTGAAAGATAGACACTGTACTTTGAGTGGAAGTACGAGTGTCAGTTTGGAAAGTTGCAGGTACATGTATATGTATGTTATGATCTACACATTATTATTCATGTAAATTATTCTCCATTTCCATCTGCATAGCGGTCTGAAATTGGTTGATACCCTACTATAGTCAAACCTGTCTATAAAAACATCCAAGGGAGATAGAGAGTAGGGTCTTAGAAAGTTTAACAGCATGTTGCCTCTATAAACATGTTCATTTACATCTAAATATGTTTTCTGGGTAGTCAAGAAAGGTGGTCTGCATGGAGAGGTGTTACAGATTGTTATAACAAGGTTATCATTACAATATACCACTCTGTGCGATATGATGAAGAACCTCTAACAAAATTTTGAGAGGTAGGGACATGCAGAGATGCCAAAAGTCATACCTTTCTAACATTGTCTCATATAAATGGCTTTCATCATTAATATTTACTACATTTTGATTTATTGTAGAGCGTTTAGAGACTTCTGCTTAACAGGTATTAAGCGCTATATGAAGTTCATACTCTTACTGTAAAATCCAGTAATTTTAGCTTCCATAAATTTTAACAAATTTGCTGAACTTCAGACCTTTTCACACAGTTCTTAAGTTGTTTTCACATTTTGAATGATGATTGTACACAAGTCTATGGGGATTCTAATGAGTGATACTTTTAGCCAATTCATGGTTGCAACATTCGCGAATAAGACCCCTGCGAAAATTTCAGCGTTTTATAGTACATTAATGAAACTTTTCTTCTCTCCAACAGTACATCATCGCCATGTGGTAACAGCAACGATCACACCTCACTTTCCAAAGCCATTCTTTCCAAGATTACCGGGAAGCACCTTTACATAATCACAAAAATTCCTTTGATAATGATATTTCTATAATGATAATAATGATAATAATATTTCTTTTATTTACTGTCTACTATGTATTCTTACATGCATGTAGTTTGTTTGTACTTTAATGTTCTTTTTGTTTTCCATCTAACAGCATATATCATCGCCATGTGGTAACAGCAACGATCACATCTCGCACTCGTCACAATCACCAAAGCCATCCAGACCAAGATTTTCAGACAGCAGCTCAATATCAACTCAGGTATGTAGCTCTGGTATTTTTTTTGCTTTTGGCATGTGGACATACGTTTATGCTGCATTTTGCGACTTCGGTTATTGTATTGAATATTGAATATCTAGATAGACAAATTATAGTTCGTGCTTGATCTATTTGTAAAAAACAACAATGTTTGTTGAATATAATGATCATTGTTGACCTGCAGATGGAATCGTTACAGTTTCATTTACACCTGTTGTGATGAGAGGCCTTATTAATTTTGTTGGAAAAATTATTTCTTTTCACTGTTTAATTAATTTATGATGTTTTAGTGATGACAATGCGTTGTTCCAAAATTATCTTGACTTTATTCATCCAAATTTATTTGTGTTAATTTGATCTTAACTTTATAAATACAAAAGGAAGAAAGTCATGATTGACTGCACATTACAGTAGAATGAAGGTCCTCGTTAGACTTTAGCATTTATAAGGGGTGTTCAAAAGTTGCAATTGATCGCAAATCAACTGCAGATTGTACAAACATTTTCATTTGTGCATGATATTCTCTTCTAGCAAGACGTGCATGAAACAATGATGTTGATTGCTGCATTCTGATCAACTGCAGCTAGCGATAATTGGAACTTTTGAACAACACCCCTTAGAAGCATATATCATGGAGCTTTTGATAATGTTCATCTCTATTGGCAAGTTTATTTACAGCTGATGAATAATTGGTCGCAACTTTCTTGTAACATACTCATAATCCGTTTTTAAGCATTTTAAATATAATCTTATTGTATTTATCCACAGACTGAAATGAGTTTACAAGATCTGGACCTTAAAGAAAGGCAGCATCAATCTCATATGCGAGTGAAGGAGGAGACGATAGAAACTCTAAATAGTGTAAGTAAACTTCCTAGTCTGTGACTCCTTTCACCTAGTTTGCTGGTACAGACTCTTGCCTTCAGTTTTCCACATTATGCACAGTGCATAATCAAGAGTCTGCATTTTGAGACTACTGTAAACGATTACAAATCCCTCGCTAAGGCAATATAGTCTGTAATTTCAGACTCTATAACATGCAGTTCAGTGTACAAAAAATGCAAAACCGATAGCCAATGGTCTGTGTCTGCATACTGCTTTTTACCCTATAAAGCGATTTGAAACATTATGTAATGTTGATTTGGTTTGATTTGATTTGATTGATTTATTTATTTTCCATTAATAAAAACAATATTACAAAAAATATATGTGAACAATATCAAGCAAACATAAATTGAAACAAAATTACAAAGGAAAATCGCATACAGATATTTACAGGGTAATTGTTTACAAATAAAGGGTTGAATTAAACGACAAAGCAATTATGAATTTGAAATAGAGGGGTGTGCTGGAAAAAGCAATGCTTGTGATACGTACGTCCCCGGTTTAAGGTTAAACTAAAGTACCATGATAGTTGTTATAAGGAATAAGGAATAGTTAAACAAGGATAAAAGTAACAAATAAAGAAATGGTGTAGTACAAAGATGCATCTATCAAACGGTATGAATAGTGATATAGGGGAGGGCAGAGGTAGAGAGAAGTACAGGAAAAAGTTATAGGTAGAAAATTGTTTGCTTTGAATGCTTATTTAGATTATGTTGTGCATATTTAATTTGAAATACAATTTTTTCATGATAATATTTTTTGCAGACAACTCATGATTTGCAACGGAGGTTAGACAATGCTCAGAAGCTTCTAGAAAAGGTGAAAGAACAGTCAAAGAAGAGTACGGAGAAGGTCAAACAGCTGCTTATAGAAAAGGTGAGATACATTAAAAGATCTAGAATTAGATGATTTATTGTACAATATCGTACATATCACCAGTTAAGCCTACTGCACATGCCTTGACTCAACCACCTTGCGACTGGATGATGTCACTGAATCACAAGCCAGTCCGTAGCAATGTCACCACACACCTTACAATCTGACCCTACCACTGTCTTTTGATTTCGTGTTTTGTTGGTATCTTTTTAGCTGGGCAAAAGTAACATACTTGAAATTTACAACCTGACACTTGGCACACGTGCATTTTATCGTTGTCTTGTGACATCACAATCAATACGCTTGCCTGATTGGATGTGAGCCGATGACTCAGTGGTAAGGATTCAACATGTCAAATCCTCGTGACTGGCCTTCCAATTTACATCAACTGTGTGCAACTAGCATTCGCACAAGAGTCATGATGTCTCAGTTCAATAGGCTTTATAGAATGGGTGTGTTGTGTCCAGAAAAATCCCTTCAATCTGATTGGTCGAGAGCAAAATTCTAGCAGACGATTAATTTTACTGGTGCATGATTTATAAACGATACTAGTGCGGTATCGCTATCGTTTCTGATACGATCTCTTTCCAAAACAACAAAAATGGTGACCGAGGGAGCGAGATTTGAATTGCTCACGGACATAGAATTGGAAGAATTAATTGAAGGTGCCGATGTAGGTAACTAGAATGCTTTGCGAGACTGAAACAAAAAAGATGCTGTACTGACTGCCGTAACGAAGGAGAACACCGGGGATTTGGACTCCCTGCTCTCCGCTATGTTCGCATCGCTACGTAAAGGTGATGGTTCAACTTCTTCAACTTCATATTCCTACACGAAGAAATCAATGCAGTGCATTCGGTACAGCATGCAGCGTCTCACTATTTGGACAATTTCAACATCGACAATAAGTGTACATTGACTAGTGTACATAGACTAGATCTGTAAAAATGTGACTAGATCTGTAAAAATGTATTAATTTGACTGCAATCAGAGTCTGCCAGAAAAAGGGAAGTTTGTACCACGCATAAATCCTACAAAATTTAAGTTACTAAACCCTCCCAGGCAGGGGCAGGGGGCCCAGGTTTTTCAGTTTTCTAGAAATTCTACACTAGTAGGCCTAGGCCTATAACTATTAAAGACTCATTACAGTCCAGAAACTAGCAGTGAGTCATTCGGTATCATGCATCTGGTTTAAAAAAAATCATGCGTCCGGTAAAAAAATTTCATGCGTCCGGTAAAAAATTTCATGCGTCCGGTAAAAAATTTCATGCGTCTGGTAAAAAATTTCATGCATCCGGAAAATTTGTCAAATTTTTATTTTGGGGGGACGTGACAGTGCCCATTCTATAAAACAGATGATACGCAGGTTTATTTCTTGGGTCGGTGGAATTGTTTGCACTCGGTAACTATGGAAACTAACCCAACTGTTCCATAGTTACCTTGTGCAAACAATTCCTACCGACACACTCATACCTGCGCATCATTTGTATACTGTCACAAGCTGGTCATTTAGAAGGTGGTTTAGTCATAATGGTGCGGTGGGCATTAGATCCTAAACAGGATGAATACATATGATTTTTCGACAATGTCTTTTATGACCAACAAAATGTTTTCTTATTTCTTATCCAAAAAAGATGATACAAATAACGCTTTTATTGTGCCTTTAGGCAACTGAAAATTTCAGTAAAATTTTGAAAAAGAGAATTAGTAATATTTGTGTTGCCAATTTAGGGAATGAATAGTCTTTGAATTTGGTGTAGCAATAGCATATTAGCATTATTCCTTTCCAGAATGGGTGATGATTGAATACCTTTCAAAATTTGATGGTAAGACATGTACATGTAGAACATGTCTTACCATGGAATTAACTGCCAAGTCTAAAACTATTTTTGCATTGCAGGCCCAAGGAGTAATGTGATATGCCTCGAAAGGTTTGCAGACCGGTAAATTTTCAAATCTCAGTGATGTAAGTCCGATTTTATATTCAAATCTGCAAGCTCCTGACATGACTTTTTTTCTTTCAGGCCAAAGCTAACCATAAAGAGGCTCGTACAAAGAGCATGGAAGACCGTCTAAGATTAGGACAGTTCACTACACAGAGACAAGGGGCCAAATTTGTTGAAACCTGGAATGACGGCTATGCATTCACAGATCTAGTCAAGTAAGTAATATCATATTTGATATTAGAGATTTATCTCGATTTCAGGTCTCTGCAATCAGTCGATGAATATATGCTTTTGGTGTTGACACAAAGCAAGCGTAAATACTTAAAATACTTGAAATATTTGTTTTGTTTCAATCTTATTCTTCAATTTTTTGCAGAGGGCTGGAGAATATTGCCAAGGAGAGGGAGGGGTTAGACCAGCAAAGCCTTCAAATAGTCCACATCCAATCTTAGAATCCAGGCCCAATCAGAACAGTCCTAATAACATTCCTCTTTTTTTGTTATTTTCCAGACGCCAGGAGAAAATTGCCAAAGAGAGGGAAGAGCTTGACCAGCAAAGGAAGTCCCTTATGAAGAGGAAGCCTCCAAATAGTCCACATCCTAGTTCCAAGTCCAGGCCTAATCAGAACGGTCCTAATGAGGATGGGTTCGTTAAGCCTCTACCCGAGTGCATGAGTCCCTCTGAGTTTTATGAGAGGGACGAGATCCTGAAGCTAAGACAAGCTGCATTCAAAAAGGTATTGTCTTTGTCACTCTTCAACAATCTTTTTGTGTGCTCAATTGAACACAAAAGCTTCTAGATTTTAAACTGGAGCTAAAGAGATTCATACATTTTGAAAGTTTTATTAAACAAATTAAAACGAATCAGAATCATTCCCAACATATGCATTATCTTGGTAAATACGAACAAGATATTTTCTTCAAAGTTTTGCCGTATTTCCATGTAAAATGAGGATATAATAACATTACATGAAGAACTATGTGTTTAACAAGAATATGGTTGGCTGTATTTTTCACAGAAATGTCTGTTCAATTACATTATAAAGGCAAAAGAAAATTATTGGCACAAAAATGACAATTTTAAACAGCATCGCTGCATAAAATAGTATGATTCAAGCAAGTTGTTTGCTCAGAATTTTTAGGATTAAAATGTTGATGTAAAATCTCCTAAACTTCACCCCAAAGATGTGTTATGTAAGGAAACAAAATGTTCCTTTTACCTGATGATACATTAGAAATGAAATCTCAAATTTTGTTTCTTAATTTTTTTAAAATTCTTATCCATGTTTGCGTTCATGCAGGAGGAAGCAGATTTACAATCAGAGCTTGAGAAGCTAGAACGAGAGCGGAATCTTCACATACGAGAGCTGAAACGTATTCACAATGAGGACCAGTCCACGTTTAGAGACCACAAAGTTCTCAATGATAGATATCTGCTATTACGACTGCTAGGCAAGGGTGGATTTAGTGAAGTTTACAAGGTGAATATTAGTGTCTGTGAAAAAGTCCATACAAATGTTTATGTCGAAAGGTGCGCTGCAAAACATACTTCTTTTGGATATGGTGCTCTGGTTTATGACAAGTTAAAAAAATTGTAGGCTAGGAGAATGCGCTTTGAACCCACAATGCCAGGGTTGATGTACCAGTGTCTTGACCACTAGACCAGCAGAATTTGTAGGCCTATGCATAAATTTACGTATGACTTGTCTGGTGATCCCTCCTCAAATGGTAAAGGATGACATATAGGTGTACTGGGCGGTGTTTCACCAAATCGACTGTAAGAAAGACTGAACTACGTTATTGAGTGTAACATGCATAAGATTCATAGTCCTTCAGCACAAGAACAGATACCAGTCGTGCGGAAAAACGTTCTTAAATTTTTTGTAACTTAGTGAAACACTGCCCTGGTTATTGAGCGCAGGTAAGGGTCACCATTCATGCATAGCTTTATAAAACACAACCCAGGTTCAGACTTTTGTACAATGCAGATTTTTTTTTAAAATTTCAGAACACCCCGGCACCTTTTCAGGTTGATGAATTTGTATTCATGGATGATTAAATCCCCAATTGATGAACATCTTAATTGAAATAATTCTTGCCTTATCCCAACATGGATAAATGCTGATTGACAGTGCTTTACTGAGAAGCTGTGAAAAACATTCACAGGCATTGTTGGGTAGGAATTGAACCCACGATCTCCTGATGACTAGACTGGTGTCTTACCACTATACCACCGAGAGCCTATAGCAGTGGGCTCAATTTGTGTCATCAGGAGATCGTGATGGGTTCGATTCCTACCCGAGAATGTCTCTGATTTTTTTCACAGCTTCTTGGTAAAGAAGTGTCAATCAGTGTTTATCCATGTTGGGATAAGGCAAGAATTATTCAATTATTTATCTACCCAACTCAAAAAATCATTCAATTGATATGATGAACATCTTGTTATGTATTTTTGACAGGGATATGATCTGAAGGAACATAGAGATGTAGCTTGCAAGATTCATCAACTAAGCAAAGAATGGAAGGAAGACAAGAAAGCCAATTATATCAAGTGAGTATATGTTATTCTGAACAATAATCTGTCTGATTGGATACTTCAAAACCATTTATTTGACTAGGTGTTGTCTGAAATCTCTTTGTTTCTTCTTTCCCTCTTCTTCTCTTATGTCTATGATTCTTGGGGAAAACCATAGCAAGCATTTTTTTGCGTTTGTTTTTCCCCATCATATTCACCATAAACTTCCTCTTTGTTTCTAATATTTTGCAAATGTAATTGACTTTGACTGTGATGTTTATATTTGTTATACAAATGTGTTTTTTTTTTGGTTTGTGTTGTTAATGTTTATATATGTATTTATATAATGTATGGAAAATAAATTATAATTTAATTGAATTGAAAAGGTCCCTATTAAAGTTATAATAAACTAGCTCTTTTTAGTGCACAACAACTTTTGGAAGTGTCGGTCAAGATTGCACTTTTCCAGCCGTATGTCAGCCTATTGAATATGTTGGAGTGTTTTTTTTTTATTTATTGAAAATGTGTAATTTCTATGAAATTAATTGAAATATTACCCAAGATAATGGTTTCAACCTGCAAATTGGTAACAATTTGATAGTCTAAACGTTGTATTATCTATTTTTTTTCAGGCATGCTCTAAGGGAGTACGAGATTCACAAGAGCTTGGATCATGCACGTGTTGTCAAGCTATATGATGTCTTTGAGATAGATGCCAACTCGTAAGTACATTGACAGTGATGAAGATGATGATGGTGTTGGTGATGATGATGATGATGATGATGATGATGATGATGATGATGATGATGGTGATGACGATGGTTATGATGATGATGATGATGATGATAATGATGAAGAAGAAGAAAAACCTTGGTGATGTTGGTTTTTGATGATGATAAAAATAAGTTGTTTGATCATTCACATTTTAATTTTATCATGTATATTCTGGAAGGACGGGGCCTCTATTGGTATTTCTTTGCAAAGTTGACATTGTGTACATGCATTTTGCCATAGACTTTTCTGATTTCTGACTTTTCTGACTGATTCATAATGTTTGTGATAGATATCAGGCAGTAAGTTGTAAACTTTGCCTTGCTCAGATGGCTGATGAGGTAAATGGTGATAACGAATGAATCATGACAGACTTATTCTTATTCTGCTAAATTTTACCATCATATTCTCACAATAGGATTAATCAATGATGAACACAGATTTTACAATGAACCCTGATGATACAGAAATTATTTTTTTTTATTTCTTGATTTAGCTCTCTTGATTGATTTTCTTTCTCTTATTTTTTGTGTACAGATTTTGCACCGTTCTAGAATTCTGTCCTGGGAATGACCTAGACTTTCACCTGAAGCAGCATAAGTTGATGGTGGAGAGAGAGGCACGGAGTATTATCATGCAAGTGATCAGTGCACTCAAGTATCTCAATGAGAGAAAGCCACCCATCATTCACTACGATCTCAAGCCAGGTGATTATAGATAAAAATGTTTGGATGGATATCAATAGGTGTTGATGGGGATGACAGTTGTTGTGATGATGTTGATGATGATGATGATGATGATGATGATGATGATGACAAAGATAATGATGTTGATGATGATGATGATGGTGATGAAGATGATGATGATGATGATGGTGATGATGATGATAATGATAATGATGATGATAATGATGATGATGATGATGATGATGATGATCATGATCGTGATGATGATAATGATGAAGATGATGGTGATGATGATGATGATGATGATGGTGATGATGATGCTGGTGGTGGTAAGGGTGATGATGATGACGGTGCAAGCCATAAGCATTATCACACATCTAATTGACAGTTAACGGCAGCCCATTATTCACTTTGATTACTGTAGATCGAGATGGTGGGATGGATTTGTGGTGCAGATGTTGGTGTTGATGATGGTGGTGGTGGTGTTGGGATGATGTTATCGATTATGGTGATGATGATGATGTTGATGATGATGATAATGATGATAGGGATGATGGTGATAGGGATGATGGTGATAGTGGTGATGAATGCTATCCTTCTGGTGCATGGACATCTTGTTAACATGTAAACTATCCTGAAACATTTATCTTTTAATGTTTTTCCTCCAGGTAATATTCTGCTATGCCATGGTTCAACATGCGGTGCTATCAAGATAACAGACTTTGGCCTATCCAAGGTGATGGATGATGAGCATTATAACCCACAGGAAGGGGGCATGGACCTCACCTCCCAGGGAGCAGGCACATACTGGTAAGTCTTTCGCCAGAATTCCAAAGGATTGTTTATTTTTAGTCCATGGTCTAATGCTGGTTTGAACCATGGTGTGGGATTATGGAAGCATTAGTGTGCATTCTTTAAAATAGTGCACTGAATTTGCCAATGTGGTAATTAATCAACCGCATTTAGGCTAAAATTTAGACCAACCCTGGTTTAAACATGGGCAGTGTTTCACCAAGTTACAAAATACTTTAAGAATGACTTTATGCACGACTAGAATCATTTTTTGTATTGAATGATTGAGAATATTATACATTTTAGATTTGTTAACGTTCTCCAGTCTTTCTTAAAGTTGTGCATAATTTTAAGAACGATTTGATGAAACACTGTCCTGGTGACTAAATGAACCACCTTTGTGAATTTTACTGTCTTATTTGTTTTCACATTTTATTTATTTATTTTTTTTATTCATTTATTATTTCAACAGGGTAGCCCATTCAACAAAAGTTGATCTTCCATGGGGCCCTGCAAGCATAAAAAAACAAGTAAATATATACAAATTGTCATTGTCTAATTGCACTCTGTAAATTATTTTTTTGACCTTCAAGGTAAAAAAGGAGTTAACATTCCTTCTCTCACTTTTGGTTTAGGTATCTGCCTCCAGAATGTTTTGTGGTTGGCAAGGAACCTCCCAAGATCTCATCTGAAGTCGATGTCTGGTCCACAGGGATCATCTTTTACCAGTGTCTCTATGGAAAAAAGGTACAGACTGTGTGACTGTATGATTTGTTATTTGGTCTTTGAAGTGTATTTTCCCGGTCGTTAATCAATTTGCACATGTTTTATGTTCCAATTCTATGAGATAATAAAAATGAATTTAGAATTTAGAAATTTGCAAATTTGGCAATCATGAAGTTTGCAAACAATTTAACCACATTAGAATGCCCATAGACTTTTTGCACAATCATTTCTCAATATGTGAAAATGATAATTTGCCAATGTGTGAAAAGTAAAATGTCTTAAAATTATGTATGCCCAAATATTGGCTTTTTGAGTATATATAATTTCAGTCAGTCTGTTGAACTTGTAAGAAAATATGAGACAGTGCACAATATCTTAATCAGTATAATGTCACCATGTCTGGTTTTCATTACATAAATGCACTTCCCTGCGCTTGTCCAAAATGTTCGATGAGGAATTTCACATTTTATCCATTCTTTTTTGCAGCCATTTGGTCACAACCTTTCCCAAGCGTCCATTCTTGAACAGAACACCATTCTACGAGCAACACAAGTCCAGTTCAGCCCCAAACCAACTGTCAGCCAGGAAGCCAAGGTATCTGTCACTTTTATTTTTATATTATTTGGAAATATTCTCTTGTCTAAAAAGTCAAACTTGTCTACTCTATGTGAACAGAAGAGACGAGCTAAACAATCTTGTTCAAGCATTCACATTAGTGAGATGCACACAAAACCCTTTTTCCTCTCTTATTCTGTGGAAGTATATCAAACAAGTCTTGCACAGTGAATAGGACGGATATTTTCTTTTGTGTGTATCTAGCTATTGTGAATGCCAGAATGAAGTTTTGTGTACTTTATTCCGTCTGCTTTGTGTTTGTGGGAAGTTTTACTGTTACTTGAAGAGTTCCTGCAGTACACATTTATTTTCTCGCAGTTTGTTCAACTACTCGCAGCTTAGAAAATTATTCACTTTGTGAGATAATAGATGTCGTGAATTTCATGAAGTCACTTACGTCATGAGTATTTTCATGTATTATTTCTTGCTTCCTTTGTAACAGCTTCTTTTGAACAAAACATGATATGAAATGAGGGGTCTCAATCTAATGCCTCCAACAAGAAGAGCTCTGCAGCTAATGAAACTCACCAGTGCCAGTCAAAAATTATCTGTTAAAATTTCAAATTTCTCCCTGTCATTTTTCCTCTATGTAGGACTTTATTCGCCGATGCCTAATGTACTGTAAGGCAGATTGTGCAGATGTCCTAGCCCTGGCCAAAGACCCCTACCTGATGCCCTCCAACAAAATCTTGATAAAGAAATACACTGTTCTCTACTTTTAATTTTCATGATTATTTTCACTTACCATTTTACCTTTCTGTAGGACTTCATTCGCCGTTGCCTAATGTACCGCAAGGAAGATCGTGCAGATGTCCTAGCCCTGGCCAAGGACCCCTATCTGATGCCCTCCAACAAGAAGAGCTTTCAGATTGATCAATCTCTTGCCAGTGTCATCGAAATATATTCTCCTCGTAATTTTTTCTTTCTGTAGGACTTAATTATTTCCATAAACCATTTTTCCTTTCTGTAGGACTTCATTCGCCGGTGCCTAATGTACCGTAAGGAAGACCGCGCAGATGTTCTAGCCCTAGCCAAAGACCCCTATCTGATGCCCTCCAACAAGAAAAGCTCGGCAGCTGCAGCGGCCCACGCCTCGGCTGCACTCAGTAGCAATTCCCAGACACAGCCGGGCTTGATTAACTCAGAGAACTCGACTTAGAGAGAATGGGAAGTTCTGGTAAGGATAAGAACTGTAGGTATGAGAAAGGAAAAGTCCAAAATTATAAATGCTATTTACCTTTTTAATATCTTGCCCATCGTATAAGTGCAAAATTTTAAAGCCCACCATCCCATAACCAGTTAGCAGTTTATTTGACAATGGTTGCAAATTTTATGCTACATCCCCTTGGAGAATATTTTTGGTAAGATTTTGAATTTAAATATTGCCCCATTTTTAGGGAACTTATTGGACAGAACACTAACAAAGTTTGTTTTGTGATAAGGAATAATATTTACTTGATTAAGATACTTAACGATTCAGCCACATGGTCTAAGATACAATTTTATCTTATTTTCCTTATAGATTGCATTCTGATTTACCGCCTGGAGGATTATTTAATTGTCTTCTGAAAGCAACCCGAGATGCCAGCATGGAAGGACAGATCATTGTGCTACATGTACATGAATGCTGTTTAGGATGAATCCATTTTGTTGCTCTGTCTCCATCAATTCATCCTCAGCATGAAATCAGATGGGATCTGTGGTGTACAGAGATCAATTCATCCTCTGCTGAACGAGATGGGAAACATACCTATCTGGGTGTTCATGATACACCGACTTGTGCGTTGACAGCAGAAGTGCCAACCATTCCAGAATATGTATTAAGTGAATTTTTATGTCAATCCTGGGCTTAAAACCCAAGTGAATGGCTAAGCGTAAAGCCTTTTTGCTTGTCTTCTCTCAGAAGCAAATGTTTGGTTAGGATGTTGCATTATTCACATTTTAATTTCTAACTTCATGCATATTCTGGAATCATTGCCGTCGCCGTGGCAGTATGAATTGATTCCCTCTGCCAGTGAATGCATGAGTAGTGGAATGTAGAAGGGTAGTGCAGGGGAGCACTACATTAATATGTCTTGCTGATGACTCCAGCAAATCATATTCTTGGATTTCAGCAGCTTTTGAACTGGCCCTTTTGCAGTGGGTGAATTTGAACATCTGCTTGCAAACCGCCATTTGTGTCTTGGAGAATGACAAAGGAAGTAAACATCAATGGAATGATCTGCCTCCGTGAAGCAGTATGAAATATTGCTCGAC
>BQKZ01001846.1:0-20678 GCA_036244855.1 Temnopleurus reevesii | reverse complement strand
GATTAGCATCGAAATCTGCGATTCTGAACAAGTTTGATAAAAAATTCCCAAAACCAGAAATTGAACTTCGCAAAACGTTCAAATCATGGGGTAGATTGAGCCGAATTAGCATCGAAATCTGCGATTCTGAACAAGTTTGAAACAAAATTTCCCAAAACCAGAAATTGAACCTCGCAAATTGTTCAAATGGGTGATTTGAGCCTGATTAGCATCAAAATCTGCGATTCTGAACAAGTTTGAAACAAAATTTTCCAAAACCAGAAATTTTGATTTGAATAAAAAATCGCAATGTTAACTGCCAGAATCCCATTGAATATAACAAAATAATACGTATATTTTTAAGAACAATTTTACCTTCGATTAACAAAACTAATGAAATTTTCCCCTTCAACCTCTTTCTCGTATATATTCAGAATGTTCAAGGATTTTCCCCAAATTTCTGGGGAAGAACATTAACCCAGTATACTGTAACATAAAAGTGAACAACAATGCCAGAAGCGTTAGGAGATGCCTGTATGGCAGTTATACATGGAGTTACAAACCAGTCTGCTTGTAGATGCAGGACGCAGAGTTTTTTCTTCTTTTGGTATTAGTTTATTTTTGTTTAATATGTGATTAAGGGTAAATCATGTGACAGTACCGATGAGTGACTTGGGTAACATTACAATCACCAACGGGCAAAATATGCCTTGTCACAATCGCCCATCTCTCTTATACATTTTTAATGCGGGAGCAGCCATTATTTTTTTTTTCAAGTAGGAATTTCATTTTAAAATTTGACAAAAGTGAGTTCAATAAGTTTTCAAGTATTATTCATCTTTGCAATACTCTTCCAACATTGACAAAAATATTGATTCGCTTTGTTTTCCCTTTTTATTTTTTTTTTCAAAAAGATTTTTTTTTTTTACTAATCATCAATCTAACATTTTCTAATATTTCAAATTGTCCTTAAAGCAGACATCTCTTTTTCCCCAAGCTCTGTAGGTTTGCTGATATATATTTTGTGCATAAAAAGTAAAAAATTATGAAGGAATGACAGAATTTTTTTTTTATTTTCTGTCTGGCGCCCTCTAAAGGTGAATTTTGCTATAACTATAGTTATTGCGTATTCATTTTAATATTTATGCATATAAATGCATGAAATATGCAAAACAATATTGTGAACTCTTTATGAAGATGTTTTATATGTAAAAATAAACACATTGGAGGCTAGTTTCGNCAGATTGCAGTCTGATTTATCGCCTGGAAGATTATCTCATTGTCTTCTGAAAGCAAGCCGAGACACCAGCATGGAAGGACAGATCATTGTAATGCATGTACATGTATGCTTTCGAGGATGATACCATTTTGCTGCAATGTCTCCGTCTGTTCATCCTCAACAGAAAATCAGACATGATCTGTGGTGTACAGAGATCTATTCAACCTCTGCTCGATCCCAAAGGAGATGTGAAGCATACCTACTGGGATGGTCACGATACACTGACTTGTGCGCTGACAGCAGAGATGCCCATCGTTCCGGAATATCAGACCTCCCAACCATTAGGAGTTTTGAGGAAAGAATATAATTTTTTTACTCTTTTGAGAAGGTTTCAGTGCCATTTCAAAAGAGTTTTCTGATTATTCTTGATAATCTTACTACACAGTCCTGTGGGACACATGGTTTTTGTTCTTCTTTTTCAACAAATCATTCCTCTTTTTCTGTTGCATGGGTTGGGAGGCCTGGAATATGCATGAGGTGTTTTTTTACGAGACTACATC
This sequence comes from Temnopleurus reevesii, assembly GCA_036244855.1. Lineage (NCBI taxonomy): Eukaryota > Metazoa > Echinodermata > Echinoidea > Temnopleuroida > Temnopleuridae > Temnopleurus > Temnopleurus reevesii. Next base: position 18,920 of record BQKZ01001846.1, on the reverse strand, counting down.
CCAAGTGAATGGCCTTACTTACAGCCTTTCTGCCGTTTTCTCTCAGAAGCAAAACATGTCTAGTCTCAAAGCATATTCTGGAATCATTGCCATTGCCATGGCAGTATGAATTGATTCCTTCTGCCAGTGAATGCATGAGTAGTGGAATGTAGAAGGGTAGTGCAGGGGAGCACTACATTAATATGTCTTGCTGATGACTCCAGCAAATCATATTCTTGGATTTCAGCAGCTTTTGAACTGGCCCTTTTGCAGTGGGTGAATTTGAACATCTGCTTGCAAACCGCCATTTGTGTCTTGGAGAATGACAAAGGAAGTAAACATCAATGGAATGATCTGCCTCCATGAAGCAGTATGAAATATTGCTCGACATTGCTCGACTTTGCTCCAGCTCTGGCAAATGTACCTTGAGGATTGGACGTACATACTTTTTGAGTATGCCCTGTGTAGCAATTCAGCATACTTTCTTCAGTGTCCCCTATTTTGGCTTTGACATAATTACATGAATTCAAATCCCTGACATTTATTTCCATGTAATGATTCTCCATCGGGGATAGTTTACATAAATCATCAAAATTATCATGGTTGCATATCATTATGAAGATGGTAGCTAATGTTTGTAATAAGAAGGATCTATATTAAGTATTAACAAAGCACTCTCTTTCTATGTTAATTTTTTTTTAAGGGTGGGCAGCTTTGTAATGTTGACAGTGCATAAAAGATGTATGAAAATATGTTGCATTAGGGACGAGATTGTAGAGGAGTACATGTGTCTTTATTTATCTTGCTTTCTAGTGTTGTGTTTCATAAAGCTTTGCGTAGATTTATGCTCGACTTTATGAATGACTGGTGATCATTTCTCACACTCAATGATAACTCCTGGCGCTGAATCGCATCAAAGAAGGATCGGCTGTTTGCCAAGTCTTGAGTAGATCTACCCTCAGCTTTATGAAATTCAAGCCTGCTGTAAGAGGTCCTAAAAAGGAGAGAGTATTTCTTTTGTATTAAATTTGTCTTGCATGAAAAGGTCCAAATTTAATCATGAAAATTGTAGCAAATGATGGATGTTTACCCTCTCATCCCATAGCAGTATTTAAGTGATGTAGATACCTGGGGCTTGTAAAACAAAATTATGTCAATCTTGTGATCAATTCCAAGATCCTGTCTTGATTCCAAGTCCTTACATGTATATTCTGATTCCCTTGTTCTATTCCAAACCCCATAACATTTTTTTGGTGCTTGTATGAGTAGATGGACACTGGCAAAGAAATTGGTATTCAAGCAGTTGCAATCGATTTGTTATATTGCGATCAATGTGCTGAACAATTATGCATTTCTATTGAGGATAATTGATCATGGATGATTGATTTTATGCTTTTATTCCTAGATTTGAAGAAAATCAAGTTCAGATATTCAAATCAACTCTATTAATTTAAAATTGGGGTAAAAAAGCAGTTAGCATTTGAATTACAAGTGAAACAGTCACATTTATTTTTGATGTGCACCCATTGTAGAATTAGAATGCTGTAGTGTGCTTCAAATGATCCTTATGTTGGATTCTGCAAGTTTGCATAGAATCTTGTCAAGATAAGTGGTATGATTCTGAATCTTTTTACATATTTTCTGTTTCCAATATTTCACGATATATCTAATAATCAATAATCTACATCTTGTAATGACTAAAAATTGAATTGACGTATGAATACTCTCAACAAAGATATTTTTGTTAACCCTTTTTATGGTCTGGTCTTGGGAATGGCTTTGTTGGAGATAAAAAAGTGCTTGCTCCGAAGTAAAAAGAACGAGGGAACAAAAAAAGCAAATATACAAACTCTCCATGTTCGTTAGAAAAAGGAGAATTACTTTATTTTAATTTTGTTATTACAGATTCTCTTATCAAACCTCCCTTAGTTTTTTTTTTATATTCGTTATAATGTAAGTAGATTATTCGCCGAAGATCAGTACCACCAAGTATGTACAGAAGAGGTCAAATGGAAAATTATTGTTAAAGATGGTTTTAAGTCGTACTAATTTACTGAGAAGGGTAAATAATTCAATTTTGGTAATTCTGACCAGTTGTGGGTGTGCTTTAGTGAAAAATAAGTTTGGAGGCTAGTTTCGTGCATTTCTCATAGGAAATTTTAGTCTAAATCAATCAAATAATTTTTTCAAAGCTGTCATCTTCTTGCTTCAGTTTATACTTCCCCATTCTCTTGCCATTTCAGAAGCAGTTTTATAAGGGTGTCATTCCCTATAAAGATGATAATAGACTTCAAGATCAATATTTTCTTTGTGCTGTTCTAGTGACCCTTGATACATGTTCTTGCAAGACCTGTGCCATGTACATTAATAAAACATTCAGGCCCGTATTCCGATAGCGAGGTTTAACTTAACCCGGGTCTAAGTCATTGTTCTTTTGACTCTTGGTTTAACTTTTGAATAGCTCGGGTCTAAATAACAATGGTTTAGTCCAGGGTTAAGTTAAACCTTGCTATCGGAATACGGGCCTCACAGTTTAGGCGGCTAAATTTCATTGTACATGTACATTAGAGTTGATAATTGAGATGATATTTTTTCACCTTTATATATGGAAAGTTTTCCATTTAAACATGATATTGGGCATTAACCAGGAGTACGCAAAAGCATTTTGGTTGAACATTCTCTCCCATTCATTTTTCAAACCATTTCTGAGCTAGATACTTCTGTAAAACTAGCCTATTTGGACATAAATTAGAATGACCTATTGTAGACAATTTTATTTAACTCATTCTTTGTATTTTCTAGCCGTATTTTTCCTGTATAGACAAACTTTTGCCAAAGTCCAAAAAAATTTGTGCTCACAAAAGTGATACTGAATAGATGATATTAAGTGTGAATTAAATATGTAATGTCCATCATATAATGAATGGTGAAAATATATATACAAAGCAAATGTGCTCATTGATATATACCTTAAGCCCTGGTCACATAGGACCCCGGAAGCAACACGATTCACCCCGACTCTTTTTTAATTCATAGTTAACTGCCTCAAAAGAACGAGTCAGGGTGAATTGTGTTGCTTCCGGGGCCCTATGTGACCAGGGCCTTATGTAGGTTTTATTGGTAAGTCCTGGCCGCTCAACACACCATTATCATCGCTGTATGTTACAAGTAATACAATTATGATGAGAAGGAGGGGTCTGGACAAATCTGCCAACATTACACTGTCTCTGAAATCGAACTGTCATTGAAGATTTATGTTATATTTAGATCTCCCAGTTTTTCAAAGGTCGGAGTTGTCCCAGTCTCAAATAGATTTATATGTAGAAAAGTAATTTGCTGTAGATTTCAAACTCTAGTTTAGATAAAGATGAATAATGCATATACACTTTGTTACTGTGAAATTGAAGGACAAAAAGTGTAAAAATAATAAGCAAGTTCGTAATGGTCACAAAACAGAATTTTAAGAATCTTGTGTTTCATGAAGTGTTTATAAAGAAGGACATTTGGCTTCTGACCCTATCTCAGCAATTATCATCGAGTGCACAAAATGTTTATTATTGGTGCATAGAGTTCTACATTTACAAAGCATTATGAAACAACCCTTGTGGCACACCTATGTGTTGTATGACAGGGTAATTACCTTCTCGGTCTTGCTTAAGCTCAAGCTGCACGAGCTGAAATTTTCGCGTGGTTTCATTTTTGCAAATTTCGTTGTTCCAGCATCACAAAACTTTTCCACTCGGTATGATGCACATAGATGCAAATAAACAATGTCAAATGAACCGCAAAAATAACATGCTAAAATGTCAAACTGGGCCCAAAACACGAAAATATTGGCTTGTACAGTATTTTGTCCAATTTTTTGTCCTTTGACGTCACAGCAAGTGATAATTTGGCAACTGGTAGAAAAGAACTCGTCTGTCTGCCAATGCCCTTTTACATGCATGTAACACTCATTCGCACTTCATGGCTTCCAAAATCACACAGAAAATTCATTATTCAGATTGTATAATCAACTTCAAAAGATATATTTATTTTTAGAAAATGATTTAGATAGCAATAGTGTGAAATTTTTTGTTCATTATTTTTTTTAATTTTTGATCTCTTGTGTATAGGATTATGAAAAACAGGAGAAAAGACACATGTGATGACAAACAAATGTATTCATAAAATATTAATATTTCTTGTTGAGAGATTATTGGATTTCAGTAATTATTTACTGTGATATTGTTGAAGCACTCCTCTACATATTGAAGGCCAAACCAGAATCACAGTATGTTGATGTAACTGATTGGAATTAGTGCGGAATTACTTCCCATTGGTAGTTATATTATTCTAGTTACAATATAGAAATACCAACTGTTCCGGAATATGCACGAGATGTATTTTTACATAAATTCAAAGCTTTCATCACAAATGAATTGCCGAGTGTGTCGTTACTTATGCCATGTTTTCTCTCCCAAGCATGTATTTTGTTCAGATGTTGGTACAGTCAAACCTCGTTAAAAAGAGCACTGATGTAACGAGCTCTCGTTGTAACAAGGGAATTTTCCTGGTTCCATCGCTTTGTGTTTCATTGTATTTTGACCCTGATATAACAAGGTTTCTATATAAAGAGGCAATTTCGCTGGTCCCAACAACCTCGTTATAATGCAGTTAGACTGTATTTACATTTTTATTTTCTTAATAATAATAATAATAATAATAGTGGCTACTTGTATAGCGCACAGGTCCACCTTTCGGTGCTCATGGCGCTTTGATTGGAATAGAAAAGTTAATGAAGACAATACAATGGAAGTGAATATACTGGAATATACTGGAATATTCGGAATATTCGGAACGTGTGGCATATCTGTATGGCGTTTTAATGTCTTTTGGTACAGTAATAAATTGGGAGATGGCTACAAAATTTAGATTAAGATTCTTTAAAATTATTATACAGTCTAATCTCGTTATAACAAGGTTGTTGGGACCAGAGGAATTACCTCTTTATATTGAAACCTTGTCATATCAGGGTCAAAATACAATAAAATACAAAGAGATGGGACCAGGAAAATTACCTTGTTATAACGAGAGCTCGTTATATCAGTGCTCTTTATAACAAGATTTGACTGTATCTAATGATGCATCTGGATTTTCCTAGTTTCCATATTCATCAATTGCAATTGAATTACAATGAAGAATTTACATTTTCATTACGTCAATTTATGTTACTGATATGTACTTCCAATTACAAGTAACAAATAGTGAGTACTTGATTCTCATACATAAAAAGAAATTAATTTCTATGTATATATGCCATTTGTAATTTATATATTTCAATATTGGTTAAAAATTAATTTGAAAATTACATATGAAAATAATTTGTGCTTTTTGCTATATGGCTTTGTGGTCATAAAAGTAAGATATTGGTGCCCCATGATCGGTATTAATAAGTCAAAATATTTGTGTGGCTGTGCAGGGCACAAAGGCAACTACAGTTTAATATTTTCAAGGTATTTTACTATTCGAGAGCAAGTTTGCATCACAAAATTGATAATTTTGCCATTATTAAGATATATGTTCTATTATTTCCAATTACACTTGCTTAAAATCAGAGGACATCAGATATTTTTTAAAACTCTAAAACTATCATCGCTTATTCCTGTGAAGACGTACTGGTGTATAAAGTCTGTTGGTTGGTAAAAATCCTCCTTAAGGAGACTGTTGCGATTGGAATGGTGCCATCATGTTTTGCATAAAATACAGGCATCCCTAGATTCTGTCCCCCCCCCCCCCCCCTTAGCGTATTAGGTAAAGGAATTCCTAACAGATGGTAGGAATGGTAATTTAGTCATTTTTTTTCCTTGTATACATAATAACCCTTTAGGGTTCCCTATCGGGCGTCGCATCGCTACTTCATATTGTATTATAGCTCGTAATAAGGAATTGTTTTGATGATATACAACATGTATGTTACATATTTGTTGTAAGATATGTATTAAAGACAAATGTATGCATGGTATCTTTTTTGCTTCCAAGTTTGTTCTTTTGAAAAAATATACTGTGTGATTATCACCACAGTGAGCATAAGGGACCAACGATTGGGATAAAATGTAAACTTCATTCAAGAATTTAAAATAGCTATACATACAGAGAAATTACCTTCCCTCTTATTCTGCAGAGAAATATCAAAGGAATAGCAAAGATAATTTCTTTTTGTGTTTATGCTATTGTGAAGGCTTGAATGGAGTTGCTTACTTTGTCAAAAACCTTTGCCCCTTCTGCTCACAGTTCATGAACTACATAAAAGCTTTTATCAGTCACAAAGTGAGAAGAATATTCTGCAGAGCTGCATGCATTTTTTAATGAAAATGCTTTTGCATGGCGCAATAGCTTTTTTGCATCACTGCTTGTATTCAACATTCGCTAATGTCCTGGGGCAGATTGCTCGAAATGGTCTTAGCTATCCTCTTCCTGCTAAGACGGCTCGACTTCTTTTACCACCCTCGCAACATAGACATTAGAGTTCATACGACTATGTTAAGAGGGTGGTACAAGAACTTAAGACGCCTTAGCATGAAGAGGATAGCTAAGACTACTTCATGCAATTGGCACAAGGAGTCAATTATTTTAGATCTAATAGGCATTCTGTACTGTCGGCATTTCTATTCATTACAATGGAAACTCCGTAGAACGAGGAACTTTGGACCATCGGAAAATAGCAGTAGTCTTGTTATAGCAGGATTAAGAACAATAAGCTATAAAGAGCTTAAAACAAACTGTTACCTCTTAATATCAGGAATTATATTGCTATACAGTCAAACCTCGTTATGACGAAGTCCTTGGGACCAGAGAAATTGTCTCTTTATATCGAAACCTTGTTATATCAGGGCCAAAATACAATAGAATACAAAGAGATGGGACAAGGAAAACTACGTTTATAACGAGATCTCGTTATATCAGTGCTCTTTATAACGAGGTTGGACTGTATCAGATCTCTTGATACTGGGTTTCCACTGCAGTTCATGAAACCGTTTCCCATGTAAGACTTCAATTTTTTCCAGGACACAGTTGCGTAAAACTTTTGACATTGAAAAACTCTTGCAAAAAATATAAAAAACTCTAGGAACAAGTTTGCCATAATTTTTATGATAACAAAAAAGTTTCATGCAATGGAGCCCAAATGTTCCTGCAATCCAGAAGCCTGTTGCACAAAGCTGAATATTATGACAACAGCGTCAACAATCAATCAGCATCCAGCATTCTGCATTCCACGGGACATTAAGGACTGCAATAATTACCTTTTGAACATTTTTTTGTTGAATTTCACAGGAAAATCCCCTGAAATGGGGCATGTACCCAAAGTTGTCTTAATTGAGCTTTATGCAACATGACTCTTATAATTATGCTGTGATTACGTTGGACCCAATGGCCCGTATTCCGATAGCGAGGTTTAACTTAACCCAGAACTAAACCATTGTTATTCAGACCCGGGCTATTCAAAATTTAAACTATTGGTCTAAATGCCAATGACGTAGACCTGGGTTAAGTTAAACCTCGCTATCGGAATACCGGCCATTGATAATAACATAATAATTCATAATGACAACAAAAATAAAAAGACAAATGATTATTTTTCACATTAGTTATCAATTCCATATTTTATTTTCCAAAATTGACATCGCCTAACAGATGGACCATTTTTTTGGTGTTGTAAAATGTTATGCATAATCAAAATGAATAGAGAGACATTAATCTCTGATGTAGGGCTTGTTGCTAGATGGAGCATGGTTTAGACCAGACAAATTTATGATCACCTAATACATGATCAGGGATAATTTTTTTCTTGTACAAAAATTCTAAAATTGTTCCAAGTGGGATGCCAGTCGATCGATTTGCTACAAATCAGTGTATTTTTTTGTTGTATTTTTGCATGATTGAAATGCATAACATTTACGATAGAATGCTTTTGGGAAATTATCGTCAGCTCCGCTTAATGGGCATGAGGTCTAGTTTCCAAAGGAGTGCTGAACTGGGCTTTTTCAGACCAAGTTTATACTGGGGGGGGGTCAATTTGACCCCCCCTTCAGATCTCGGCCGTGGATCGCGCGATCGCCGCGAAANTAAAACCTTTGCCCCTTCTGCTCACAGTTCATGAACTACATAAAAGCTTTTATCAGTCACAAAGTGAGAAGAATATTCTGCAGAGCTGCATGCATTTTTTAATGAAAATGCTTTTGCATGGCGCAATAGCAGCTTTTTTGCATCACTGCTTGTATTCAACATTCGCTAATGTCCTGGGGCAGATTGCTCGAAATGGTCTTAGCTATCCTCTTCCTGCTAAGACGGCTCGACTTCTTTTACCACCCTCGCAACATAGACATTAGAGTTCATACGACTATGTTAAGAGGGTGGTACAAGAACTTAAGACGCCTTAGCATGAAGAGGATAGCTAAGACTACTTCATGCAATTGGCACAAGGAGTCAATTATTTTAGATCTAATAGGCATTCTGTACTGTCGGCATTTCTATTCATTACAATGGAAACTCCGTAGAACGAGGAACTTTGGACCATCGGAAAATAGCAGTAGTCTTGTTATAGCAGGATTAAGAACAATAAGCTATAAAGAGCTTAATAAAACAAACTGTTACCTCTTAATATCAGGAATTATATTGCTATACAGTCAAACCTCGTTATGACGAAGTCCTTGGGACCAGAGAAATTGTCTCTTTATATCGAAACCTTGTTATATCAGGGCCAAAATACAATAGAATACAAAGAGATGGGACAAGGAAAACTACGTTTATAACGAGATCTCGTTATATCAGTGCTCTTTATAACGAGGTTGGACTGTATCAGATCTCTTGATACTGGGTTTCCACTGCAGTTCATGAAACCGTTTCCCATGTATGACTTCAATTTTTTCCAGGACACAGTTGCGTAAAACTTTTGACATTGAAAAACTCTTGCAAAAAATATTAAAAACTCTAGGAACAAGTTTGCCATAATTTTTATGATAACAAAAAAGTTTCATGCAATGGAGCCCAAATGTTCCTGCAATCCAGAAGCCTGTTGCACAAAGCTGAATATTATGACAACAGCGTCAACAATCAATCAGCATCCAGCATTCTGCATTCCACGGGACATTAAGGACTGCAATAATTACCTTTTGAACATTTTTTTGTTGAATTTCACAGGAAAATCCCCTGAAATGGGGCATGTACCCAAAGTTGTCTTAATTGAGCTTTATGCAACATGACTCTTATAATTATGCTGTGATTACGTTGGACCCAATGGCCCGTATTCCGATAGCGAGGTTTAACTTAACCCTGAACTAAACCATTGTTATTCAGACCCGGGCTATTCAAAATTTAAACTATTGGTCTAAATGCCAATGACGTAGACCTGGGTTAAGTTAAACCTCGCTATCGGAATACCGGCCATTGATAATAACATAATAATTCATAATGACAACAAAAATAAAAAGACAAATGATTATTTTTCACATTAGTTATCAATTCCATATTTTATTTTCCAAAATTGACATCGCCTAACAGATGGACCATTTTTTTGGTGTTGTAAAATGTTATGCATAATCAAAATGAATAGAGAGACATTAATCTCTGATGTAGGGCTTGTTGCTAGATGGAGCATGGTTTAGACCAGACAAATTTATGATCACCTAATACATGATCAGGGATAATTTTTTTCTTGTACAAAAATTCTAAAATTGTTCCAAGTGGGATGCCAGTCGATCGATTTGCTACAAATCAGTGTATTTTTTTGTTGTATTTTTGCATGATTGAAATGCATAACATTTACGATAGAATGCTTTTGGGAAATTATCGTCAGCTCCGCTTAATGGGCATGAGGTCTAGTTTCCAAAGGAGTGCTGATTAAATGGAGAATACTGTATATTCAAGGTGTAAACATTGCTTAATACACAAATTCCACATTTTTAAAATATACAGTCAACCTTGCCACAGTCGAATCCATTGGGACTGACAGAAGAAATAGCTTCAACTCAGAGAAAATATGAGGGGTAAAAAAACTCCAACTTTTTCAACAATTTGCGATTGACTGTACAACCTGATTCGTCTATGGTAACTTTGAGCATTCTTGAATTTATTCAAAAGAATATCAACACTTACATAAAAAAATATTCCATGAAAATATAATTTATTTATATCACTATAAATCAATACCATATCTTTGACATAAAAGTGAATAGCCATTTGTAAGGCTGTGAAAGATATTGGAAAACTTAGTTTATCGATCAAGAAACATGAACTTAGTTTTTAAAGTGATAGAATGAATTGATTGCAAGACCAAGTCACTGATACTGTCAGTTTTTTGCTTTTGCTAGCCATATCATATGCGCTATAAAAGCAAAAACCTGTATTTATTGGTGAAGGGTCGATGAACAAAGCTTATTGTTTTATCTTGAAATATATCTAAATTTAGAAATGCCAAGCTCTTTTCCCAATAAACTATCGAGCTTTTCATCTTTATGGGTCATGTATATGTTCCAAATTTTGACATCGAGAGAGTTCAATGTCCTGTAGTCAGGACCTATACATCAGTATTGTGCTCTTAACCTAAAAGGTATTATCATTTAAAAGTTGTCTGAGGTAAAAAAAAATTATAATTTGTATATAACCTAAGTACAATGCTTTATGCATAACAAACCAAAATAACATTATCCGAGATGATACAGATTACTATTTAGGTTTCAGAATCAAATAAACGTTTCGTTCCCATTCAACACAAGGAAAGTAAAACAGAGTTAGGGTCTGTGCGTAGCTTCATAAATGTGTGTGTGTTCTTTGTGTGCATTATACATGTGAGCTAGGATTCGAACTCGTCGTTTTTTGACCTACAATAAGAAACATCAAATTCTTTAAACTAAATATTAGAAAAGCTAAACATCTTTTCAATTTCATGTGATGTTGATAGGAATTGGCTTTATGCATTCTACAAGCTAGAAAATTGTTATTCTTGTCATTTGATATTCTTTAAGCAAACAGAAACAGTAAAGAATGGGGAGACTGGCATCAAGGTTTCCTATACTTGCATTGTATCCAGACGCGATACATCGTCAGTTGCCTTCCCCTGTTAACCTGTAACCTCCTATCAATAACATTCTGTTCCTCTACCAAACCAGCCGCTGCGAACAACGTCCGAAGCTCTTCCTGCGTGAAGAAATAGACACGCGTACCGTCGCCACGAACGTAGAAATTGTCCGAGAGGCACCGGCCTTTCTTGAAGCGCAGCTGGGCCATGTCGTAGCGGCCGTAGTCCCTGAATAGGATGCGACCTCCTGGCTTGAGGAATCGGCTGAGGGTTTGGATGGTGGTCTGGAATCGATCAGGGTTGATGGCGGAGAGGACGAAAATGACGGAAATGACGTCCAGCGTGTTCTCCGGGAACGGGAACGTGGCGGATTCGTCGCTGATATCGCAGACGAATGCGTGGCAGCGGGATGGATCGTATTCGGCGTGCTGTTGGACGATGTCGACAGCTACGGAGGAGAAATCGCAGCCGTAGACGAAGAGACGCGGATCAGCATTCGTCTGCAGGATGGGGAAGATCGTGTTGCCGACTCCACAACCAACCTCCATAATTCTTTTCTCAGCAGACTTTCCTGGGAAATCAACATCATTCATTCCACCAGATTCTCTCATCCCTTGTTCTTCGGGACTAGTTCTTTGCATTGCTATGTGATTTATACAATCTTGTGGATTAACTTCTGTACCTACAGCAGATTCTGCACACTTCCCATTTTCAGGAGTCTTTGCATCACCCACTGAACTGTTGTCCAATGAACTACACCTTGCTCCAGAGGTTTCTTTAGATACTCCACCCTCTTGCACACTTACACACTCTGTATCAACCGTTTCTCTCACACCTTCATCTTGAGTAGACTCAGCACCAGCAGTTCCTTCCATTGACCCCCTATTTTCGGTAGAGTCTGCACAAGTCTTTACTTCATCTGCATGAGTAGACTCTTTACCAGGTGTTTGGCTGTTGTCTGATGAGAGCTCTGGGAACTCAGTAAACAGCCAATGCCGGTCCTTGAAGAACTTGTTCTGGTGCTGAGAGTAAAACTTGTTCCAGTATTCATCTGCTTCAGCCTCATATGAATCTGAATATGAAGAAACAAAAAGAGAAATGAGAATTTAAAGTGAATTCAATCAAGGATCACAGCATTTATAGCGCATGGTCTATGATGCACTATAATGAATATGACAAAATTATCATGAATGCAGGTTTGAAGAGATAATTTATATGTAGTTCATATACATGTTGTTGCGAGTCTTATGGGGTGTTGTTCAAAATCAACTGTAACTTTGCAAATTGTATCGCGCATTTTCATTCGCATGCGGTATTCGCATTAAACAAGACGCGCATGAAACAATGATTTTGATTGGCGCAATGCGATCAACTGCAAATTGCGATCATTGCAACTTTTGAGCAAAACTCCCCTAGAGATATAATAGACTATATGGAGGCAGCATGATAAAAAAATTTGGATGAAATGAACAAATTTTCATTTAAGCCCTAACAATGACTCAAGCGCACACAATAAATTTCCTTCAGCTTCTACAGATATACTACAACAAAATATAGAACAGGGTTGTTTCATAAAGCTGTGCGTAGATCTACAAACAACAGGTGATCCTTTCTATGGTGCCATTCAGTACCTGGAGTTATCATTGAGTGTGAGAATTGATCACCACTCAAGCTTGCAGTGTGGCATAGAACTACTCACAGCTTGATGAAACACAAACCATAAGTCAAACATGTTGGGACTCCCTTCTTTTTGTGAAAGCTTGAATACTAGCTTCTTTACCCTTTCTTTATTGTTTGCCGTTCGATATCTTACCTATTTTTTCTTGCTCAACTAGCTCTTTTGAGTTATTATCAACTTTCTTCTTGGCTGCTTCAAGTTGTTCTGGGTCCCAAGCAACATTGTCCCTGCAAAGTATAACAATTCAGGCAAATTAATAATAATAATAATATACTGTACTTATGAAGCACATATCACATACTTATCTATGCTTAAAAATACTTTGTGGTATACAGGATACTACTAAATTTTTTTTCACCATTCGGGCAACCAAGATTTCAAATCAATTGCCCGAAGAAAAGTTTGTCTTGCCAAAAACTGATGGCCAATGCCAATTTGCACAAGTAGAGGAAAATTAGTAAAAAAAACCCTGTTACATGCCCTATTGGGCCAGTGACAATTTTATTTACTTGCCCGACTATTTAATTACGTTGCCCCGGCCATGCTGGGAAGTGGGTTTGTAGTGTCCCTGGGTGGTGTTTCACCAAGATAAGAAAGATTTTACGCATGACTTTACTTTCGACTGGTATCAGTTCTTGCGCTAAATACGTGCAATGCTATTTAGCATTTATCACTAGAACTACCAGTCGAACTTCAAGTCGTGCATAAAGTTGTTCTTATCTTGGTGAAACACCACCCTGGTATAGAAACGGTTCAACGAACTCACCAGGCATTATGCTGGAATACATTATCTGGGTTGGACAGGTACCTGTTCCCGAACTGCGGACGTTTGTCAGATGTCGTCTCATCGTCTTTCATCCCGGCTGAATCCCCCTGTGCAGACATCTTCTTTCCTGCAGAAATAGTACAGTGGATTCTCGTTATAACAAGGTCCTTGGGACCAGAGAAATATGCTCGTTATAATGAAACTTTGTTATATCAGAGTTACAAAAACAATACAATGCAAAGGGAATTTACAATTTGGGACCACAAAAATTCCCTTGTTATAATGAAGCCTCGTTATATCAGTGCTCTTTATAATGAGAGTCCACTTTTAATAGATGCACTTTATATAGCGCACGCACATGTATCCACTCTACGGAGAGCCGAAGGTGCTTTGCATTATTATCTCCATGGCTTTAGCCTGGCGTACACCAGCGCACTCAGCATTTCAAGGAATGAATATTCCTGCCAGGTTCCCATTCACCTCTCCTGGGTCGAGTACAGCACAATGTGGATGAATTTCTTGTATACACATAATCACACCTGTCAGCCAAACTTGGACTCTTCTCCTACTACCCATCATTAGATGGTATCAACATCTTTGGACACCTGTATTTATTCAGAGCAGAATATCTCAATAAAATCATCAACCTGTCTTCAAAGATATGCTTTTGCTAATGGATAAAATCAATGAATATTGCCCGAGGATAATGAAAGATCCATTAAATGAGTTGGTAACTGAGGTGAACGGATTATAGTTAATACTTCACTAAGTGAACTTGTATACCAATTACTCGTATGAAGCACACATTGAATGTGTCGCATCATACCGTCCTGTAAAGTGTCCGGATTTTGTCATCATTGTTCCAAAATTCAGTTCCCATCTCGACGTCCCCATACAAATTTCTGATCAATAGTCCCAATATCACAAAAAACAATCTCAAAAAAAAAAAAAACGATATTGAAAAACAAATGTTTCATAATTGCCTCCTTACTGGCCTTGCTCAGTAAAATGATGGCATTAACACTGGAAAATTTCAAACTAGGACACTTTATTTGAAGAAGGGTCGTGCTGACACTATGAACAGATGAAATTCCAGTTATATACAAACCTTATACAAGTGACGCCAATTGCATGAAATGGTTGTAACTATCTTCTTCTTGCTAAGACGTTTTAACTTCTTGTGCCATCCTCTTAACCTAGATGTATCCTCGTATGTGTCTGTGTGAAGAGAGTAGCACAAGATCAAGTCTTAGCAAGAGGAGGATAGCTTAGATCGTTTTATGCAATTGGCCCCTGGACTTTCATCTGTTCTTAGAGTCGGCACAACCCTTCAAACAAAGTCTTCCTATGTGAACTTTTTCAGTATTGATGGGGACAATATATGTAGCATATCCAAGCTCCAATCACATCTAGATGTTAAATTCATAGATTTCACTATGAAATCAAGGAATAGAGAAGTTGGACAAAACAATAACATTCCATTCAAATTTTCACAATGGTTGCACATTCAACCTTGCCTAAGTTTAATCTGTTTGGACTGCATAAATAGCTTCGACTTAAAGAAAATTTGACTTTTGAGGGGTAAAAACAATAGATTATAAATAGAACGGGACTTAAAAAGACCGTTGACTTACGTGATTATTTGACTTATGCGAGTTCGACTTAGACAAGGTTGACTGTAGTACAGAAAAGAAAGGGCCGTTCCACAGCAAGTGGTCCAGAATTTTTCTCTGAAATGAAACTTGCGTAACATGAAATGTCCCCTAAATATCATTAGAATGGGGTTGTGTTTCATAAAGCTGTGCATAGATTAACGCACAACTTTCCGAATGACTGGTGACTCATTCTTAGGAGCGATTCAGTGCCACAGGTTATCACTGAGTACAAGAAAGGGTCACCAGTCATCCATACAGTTGTGCATAGATGTACAAGCAGCTTTATGAAACGCAACCCACATCAAACCTAAATGCTGAACAGCAGTGAACATTTTCTTTTACAGTGGAAACTCAGTATAACGAGGTGCTTGGGACCATCAACAATACCTTGTTATAGCAGTACGCTCTTTATAGCAGAGTTGAAAAACAATAAGTTATAAATAGCTGGGACCAGATTTTTACCTCTTTATAGGAGATATTTTGTTCTTTCAGATCTCTTCATAGCGAGTTTCCACTGTATCTGCTACTTGTGAAGGTTGGTATCAGAAATTCATTTATTTTGACAATTTCTTTGTCTTTTTATTTCACAGTGTCTCAATCCGAGTACATTGCACTCTCACCTGTATTTTTGTAGTTTCCTTCCTTCGTCAGTTCCTGGCAATGTAGCTCTTTATTACTCCTGAAAGAAATTAAGGTAGAAAACTATATTTGCACACGTTACGGTTATGCTTTATACAACTTGTTGTGTACCTCAGATATGCCAAAATGATAACTGCTATGAAGTATTTTGGTCGAATGTAGTCAAGAATATTTAATTCAAATAAAAATCTATTCTATCATAATTCATCTTGACACCAACGGTATCGCGATACTCCTAGCGTATTACGGTACCACACACACACAAAACATTGTAAGAGCACATACAGTGCGCACTTCAATACACTGCCACACCATGCGGAATACGCACTGAGAGAGACTCTTGCGCTATTGGTCAACAATGGGTTAACGGCTGTTTTAAATTTTGAACGCACGGTCCATTAATTTGAGGCCCGAATAGAAGAATTATTATTGGAATAACTATAAATGCGCCTATCATGACCAATCTTTCTGCTTAATTGATTGGTGATAAGTTCTAACATTACACTGTTCAACATAACACAACAATCTTGGAAAGTCAAATTTTAGGTGATAAGTTCTAACATTTAGTACTCTTCAACATAACACAACAATCTTGGAAAGTCAAATTTTAGGCTGCAAAAGAAGTATTCTACCTTTAAAGGGGAATAACATATAACTCCAGACATCAATGTGCTGTCAGTGGATGTAGAATAATACAATGACCAAACTAAGAAAATTTGAGCAAAATCGGACGATTCATTCAAACGTCACAAATTTTCAAAATTACATCTATCATAAGTTCCTTGAGTTAGCAACCCACAGGTACAAAATGACTGCCAATATATATCTCTCTATTCACATTGTACACAAAACTTCACCTTTTCCTCTTTTTCAAGAAAAGCAGCCCCATTTTTTTTTCTTCTGGTGAATCTCATACAGCCAAACTAATCTCCATGCATTTCAGAAAGAATGGTGATATCAATCAAAATTGAATAAAATCACTTACATTTGAAGTGAATGAGAAATTCTCCATGCATGACATGACAGAATATGCAAAAGTTGCAAATGAAAAAGAGGGAAGAAAGAAGGTTTCCCATAGGACTTTGGGGTAGAATTATGAAGATAAATATGAAAACTCTTTTGAATGGCCTTGGAACTCTCTCAAAGTGGTCAAAATCTACATTATATTCTTTCCTCACAAATCCTAATCGTTGGGAGGTCTGCCATATGCAAATTAAGGAGCAATTGGCATCTCTGATACTAGGCTTTTCAATGTATAGTACATAAACCCTCAGAAAATGACCAAACACTAACTTACGGCTGGTGGAGGGAGATGCCCCTTTAAAAAAAAGAGAAAAAACAGGCACAGTAAATGGAGGGAAGGAAAGGTTTGCCCCAGAAAATATGACATTTGCCCCCTCCCCCATGATATCTACCCCACCATGTTCAAATACGTGCTGCTAAAAAGTTGCAATCATTTGCAAATTGCAGATTGCAGTTGATCATTAAGTGCCAATTAAAATCGTGGTTTCACGCATGTCTTGTGAAAAGAGCAGAATGTGCGTGAATGATGCATTTCAATTTGCAATCGATGCACAGCTGATTTGGGATCAATTACAACTTTCTAGCAATACCCCACTGAGCGCATCCAGGAGAGAAATCACTATCCTTTACCTAAACTGGCAACACTAAGTTCTTTAATTCTCTTATTAAAAGAATCCAATTACACAATTGCACAATGTTACCAAATTGAACCAGTTAAAATATTAATTGCAAGTCTGATTAAAAACTACATAAGGAATTTTAATTGTTAAATGTGTTTCCAAATTAAGGATTTGTGATAAGAGTAGTGATCATTTTCATCAAAAAAAATTCTGCAACAAACGGCAAATAGGCCTAATGGCTCAATGGAAATGGTCGGAATCTGGGTAGAATTTTTTCCTCTTATCATGCATCCGGTATTTTTTTAGAGCCCTGCATCAGAAGTTATTGAACTAACACACAAAATGTGTTTTATCATCCTGAAACTATTTGACCCAGAAAAATCTTGCTTTGATTTAAAGCAGAAAATCAGACAAAAACAGATTAAAAAAAAAATGTTTGAAGTAAATCCGACAGGATATTGAAAGTTATCAATATTTCCATGATAGAACATTGCCAATTGGCATGACAAATAACTGTTCAGTTTTAGCACTGAAATGTTCATACCATTCTTATTTATTGTCCGATTTGCTTCAAATTTTCTATAACTGTTCGTCTGATTTCTCTGCTTTCAATCACTAAATGTAAAATATTTTTCTTGGGAATATTTAATATCCAGTCTTTATGTGAAAAATAATCCATTACCTGACTTGATATGAAGAGACTACTGAGGAGGAGAATCCTTGTTTGAGATGACCGATGAGCGTGGAAGGCTTTCTCAATACACACTGTACACGATTCATCAGGGTCAACAAGGTTCCAGGATCAAAATCAGTGAGCTGCACGATGACGCCGCAGGGACAATGGTCTGAGCGCCTAAAAGTAGAAGCATAAAATGCAAAGTCAGTTTAAGCATAAAATGCTCCAGAGCACAATGGAGGAGAATCCTTGTTTGAGGTGACCGATGAGCGTGGAAGGCTGCCTCAATAAACACCATACACGATTCATCAGGGTAAACAATGCATCACAGATATTAGTTCAACTCCATCTCTGCAAAATTGTGCAGTTTTCCAGCAACTGGAGGAAACCAACATAGAAGAAGAAGTGTGCTGTGAGGTATGACAAAAGTTGTAGTCCGAAGGTTTCGGGCTCTCCATTTGGCTGTAACCTAAAGAGATACAATTAATTTTGCAATTAATCGCATCTCTTTGTCTTTGATACACATTTTGCCATAGACTTACAATTATTATTTATCATAAATTTAATTGCATCTTTTATGTTACAAGCCCCTCTGGTATGCAGCTAAACAGTGGAGAGCCCGAAGCCTTCGGAGTCTAAAGTTTACATTAATTGCAATGTACTTCATGAATAAAATACACAAAAGACGAAAAGTATGTAAAACATACGGAAGCTTCTAAGTGCCATCGACTTGGAGACTTGGCGAGATAATTTATCTTGTGAAGTCGACTTAATATCCACATTTTGTCGACTTGTAAAGATATTTATCTAACCATGTCGACTTAATAA
>BQKZ01001845.1:85243-105252 GCA_036244855.1 Temnopleurus reevesii | reverse complement strand
AATTAATTCCAGGGTTTCATTCCACTTTATGTTGTTCTCAAAGTCTTTCAACACTTGGTGAAATACCGCCATGGACTGGAAGATTTCATGACATGCTTTATCCGAGAGATTAACAAATAATGACCTTTTTCTGTGGTCATATAACGAGTACATCAATCAAATCAAACGCAATATATCAACTATATCCCTTGTGAAATAAATGGATGAGAAAGGAAACGTTTGTTCCGACCTTATTCCGCAACTCGGTCTTAAAGTGTAACTTCACTCCTAGGCTACTGAAAAAAGGGTTCGTATTGCGGATTGTGTGCATTTAATGTATACATACACACAACACATGCATACATTGATATGCGAGCGTGAGGTTTTCTCAGCGATATCGAGGTAAAACAAGACATCATACTCCTCCATTTGTGACATTTAAAATATCGAAGACATCAGTACTACATGCACAATGAAGGACAGACTGTTGTGGTTTGTACTTTTAATGATACCAGTCCACGCGGTGGGCGTGTTCATTGATTTTTCATCCCGTAATGATGCATAAATAGTAGCGGTAATTGAGTAAGCTGTCAGCCGTTTCAGTCGGCCGAGCTGCAGCACAGCATCGCTACGTACGGTGCCTCACATACGCTGTGTATGCGATGTCTACACGAGATGTAACCTTTTTTCAGTAGCCTACGAGTGAAGTTACACTTTGAGACCGAGTTACAGAATAAGGTCGTCACAAACGTTGGCCTTATTTTCAAATGAAATGTAGCTGTTCTATATAAAGCCCCGGTCACATAGGACCTCGGAAGCAACACGATTCACCCCGACTCGTTATTAATTCACAGTTAACTGCCTCAGAACAACGAGTCGGGATGAATCGTGTTGCTCCCGGGGTCCTATGTGACCGGGGCTTAAGGTGTTCTGGTCAGTATTGGGGAAGATATTCCCTTTGTTGTGTTTGAAAAAAAAGGATTGGGATGAATTTTGATTGATATTAACTGTTTTTTCAATAATTACTTTCACCGCTTCCACCATTATTTACCTGGACCCTTTTATAGAGTGACACTTAATTGCGAATTGCGAATTCAATGAAAATATACACTCTCCATCGTACCCACCATATCCATTATTTTGTAAAATGGGTTTGATTGATGAGAGCGTTATTAGCAGATACACCGGAATAAAAGGAATGAACGGCTAATTATGAATCTGCACAGCTCGGGAGTAAACAAAAAAAAAACCCGTAAGGATTCTACTCGATTTGCTGGCTAGTGCTTCATATGCGCATCTTCCTCATTAAATATAATTGGACAAAAACAGTCGTTTTCCCTGGAACAATAAAATGTATTATTCATGGACCAGTTTACACATTATGTCATATAAAGCCATCGATATCTAGCTACTTGCTGCAAAGTTTAAGGACATATCGGAACCTTTCGTACCGATTATGAAATGGATGCTGTTTTGAACCACACTTATTTCGTCCAACCATCGATACTTAAGTATTTGAATGCCAGCTTCTTCAGTGTGATGGTTCTTCTGATAGTTGCTTTAAATTCCTTCGCGTTGGTCATCTTACATCGCTGGCGCCATGAGTTTGAGGATGTTGATCATGTCCTCTTCTGCAAACTCGCGGTTGTGAACATGTTAAGCGGTGTATCATTATGCATCTCGTTTGGGATTATCTTTCAGATTGTCGAAGGGCAACATTTTACACGATTCTGCCAAATGATACCACTCTTCACCACATTAACGGTCTTCTACTCGACATACTGTGTTGTGCTAATGAACTTCCATCGATACTTTGCTATTTGTTTCCCACTCAGGTATATCCGCCTTGCCACAGTTAAGCGAGCTGCTATTATTTCAATCGCCATGGATATCTTAGTCCTGGCCATCGCGGCCCCTCATGTTCCAATTCCTGGATTCCCGGTCGGTGATTTGGTAAAGACCTGGTGCCGCCACAAGTCGTTTGGTTTCACGGAAAAGCTTGGCATCAAGTTTGACGACAATGTCCGTATCTTAGCGGCACTGTATGGCATATTTTATCTAATCCCTTTAGTTATGCTCACCTACATTAACATCAGGCTATTGATTATTGCGAGAAGGGCTAGCAAGAAGAGGCATGCGTTCGTAGGTCCAGCGGGTCAGATGCCAGTCAACGCAAATCCAAGTACACCGGGATTAAAAGCGCTTGGCACTGTGCTCATCATATCTGGGCTTTACTACATTTCTGTCCTTCCCTTTTTAACAGTCCACTGCTTGATGTTCTCAGGGCTTACAAACAATGGTCTCATTCTAGACTACCTGATGCTAGCTTCAAACATGCTCCTTGCCTGCAGTTGCTGGTGGAATGTGCCCGTTTATCTTCTAAGCATTTCCAAGATACGTTTGCGAGCGTTGGAACTGTGGAATATATTTAGATGCAATACTATTACAAAATGAATACCCGTGATCCAAGTTTGCGTGAGGACGCTGTAAGTCTCACTCAGCTAAATATTTGATATATCATGTATATGGAAACGTTACTCACCTGAATATACATGGACCACAATTATTCCTAAGATGCCTCTGTAGCTGTTGGTGGAAAGATAGAGACGCGAACAGCAATTGTATCTCTATGTTAGAAACTTTCCTACATACGTTTCCACAAGTTTCAAGATACGCGAGAGGGCGCTACAGCTATGGCAAACAATAACGGTTGTAGGCATTCGAACAAATGAATAAAGTACACAGCTAACGGTTTGAAAGCATTTGTCCTCTCCAGTAGGTTTGGGAATTGAGAGTGTAGCTAGAGAATTCGCAAATGTAATTCTCATTGATATTTTGTTTTAGCTTGTATTTAGTTACGACCATCTTATCTCTAAGGTGCGACAGAAGTCAGAATTGATAGTAGTGCCCCTATAGACGTCGCACTGTCTGTCTCTTTATAATCTTCATGATTTTAGATTATTGCAGAAAATCCCAACTTTGCTGACCTGTCACATGTACACAGGTTTCAAGCTACGGGAGAGTGCGCTACAGCTATGGCAAAAACTAGTTTCCTGCTAACAAATGAATAAAGTACGCAGCAAACGGTTTGAAAGCATTTGTCCTCTCCAGTATGTTTGGGAAATGAGAGTGTAGCTCGAGAATTCGCAAATGTGATTCTTATTGATATTATCTTTTTTTCTTGTGTAACACGATATAAAATATGTTTGAAATTTTAAGTCAATCGCAAATTCAATGGTCCTTTGTAATGCTATTGAACTCGGTAACCAGCTTTCGATTGTTGTGTCCGCACAGTTAAATACACGGCGTATGGTTCTATTGTCTGTGGCCCACTTAACTTTTCGGAAATAGTATATATCATGTTGTATTTAGTAATGTGCGACCATCGTATCTCTAAGGTGCGACGGAAGTCAGAATTAATAGTAGTGCCCCTATAGACGTCGCACTGTCTGTCTTTGTATAATCTTCATGATTTTAGATTTTTGTAGAAAATCCCGACAACTGATATCAAATTAATTGCTCATTTTGTCAAACTTTGCTGACCTGTTACATGTACACAGGTTTCAAGCTACGGGCGAGTGCGCTACAGCTATGGCAAAAACTAGTTTCCTGCTAACAAATGAATAAAGTACGCAGCTAACGGTTTGAAAGCATTTGTCCTCTCCAGTATGTTTGGGAAATGAGAGTGTAGCTCGAGAATTCGCAAATGTGATTCTTATCTTGTGTAACACGATATAAACTATTTTTGAAAATTTAAGTCGATCGCAAATTCAATGGTCCTTTGTAATGCTATTCAAATCGGGAACCGGCTTTCGATTGTTGTGTCCGCACCGTTGAATACACGGCGTATGGTTCTACTGTCTGTGGCCCACTTAACTTTTCGGAAATAGTTTATATCGTGTTATTTTAGTAATGTGCGACCATCGTATCTATATGGTGCGACAGAAGTTAGAATTGATGGTAGTGCCCCTATAAAAGTCGCACTGTCTGTGTTTGTATAATCTTTATGATTTTAGATTATTGCAGAAAATCCTTAAAAAAAAATAATTTAGAATTAATTGCTCATTTTGTCAAACTTTGCTGCCCAGTTTCAGTTAGGCCTATTGTTTCGGAAGGACATTTTTCAGAGCAACAATGTCACCATTGACACGTTTATATTCGCTTTCTTTTCTTCTTCCTTTTTTTTTAATGAGTTAATGGTAATGTAAATTAATTAATTAATTAATGGTAATGTAAATTAATTGATTAATTAATAAATAAATTAATGGTAATGTAGGACTAAACCATAATTATTATTCCCAGTTTCATTGACACCTGGGGGATGTTTCATCAAGATTTGTCGTAGCGACAAGGAGTCATTTTCCGACAGTTCCCATAGCAACTGTCAGCGATAGTGCTTTTCATCCAATCACAATCAAGGAATTTGTCAGCACTGACTAATTGTCTCTGCGACAAATCTTGATGAAACACCCTCCAGTTCTTCATAGAACTGATCTATATTTCAAAAGAACGTGCTTTCGCCTGTTGCTATGGCGGGATTTAAACAGGCAATACTATTCTTTGGCTACCACTACTTTTTGAAAGTACCGTTGTTATTAGCTTACCTTAAAAGTTAATTGTGTATTAACATGATATAAACTATTTTCGAAAAATGAAGTCGAGCGCAAATTCAATGTTTCTTTGTAATGCTATTCAAATCGGAATCGGCTTACAATTGCTGTGTTCGCACATTTGGATACACCACGTACGGTTCTATTGTCTGTGACCCACTTAACTTTTCGGAAATAGTGTATATCGTGTAGTATGTTTTTTTTTCTTACGGAGATCACTTATGAATCACAAAGAGAATTCACACATACGTTATGTAGTAATTGGTAAAGCACGTCATTATGTCAATATTGCTTACAGCTGACCATTAAATGTACAGTATAAGATCATGTAAGTTGTTTGCTTTCTCATTTTTGTTTAAGTCGGGAACGAAAAAGAACAGTTTTCAAAGATAGCTGTACCTGCCACCTGGTGTGAAAAGGTCCAATTAATTACGCACTCTTTTGACGTACACGCTAAGTCACAAAAAGCGCCAAAACGGGTACAAACTGCCCAAAAACGGTGCAATATTGTAACTTTTGACAGCCTCAAACGGACACGTGTGTCAAAGACTGTTTGCTAGAACTAGAAGGTACGATCACATAACGCCAGTTCTCGAGTCCCTTCATTGGCTCTCCGTCCCACAACGCATCCAATTCAAAATATTGCTGCTCACTTACAAAGCTCAAAATGGTATAGCCCCTGCATACATCAAAGAACTCATCTCACCCAAAACCCAGATCTCCTCCATCAGACTTCGTTCAGCTTCATCTTTGCACCTTCAACTATCCCTTGGTCCCCGGATTTCTACCCGTTATGGTGATCGTGCCTTCTCAGTCTGTGCCCCTCAACTCTGGAATCAATTTTACTAACTTTTATTCATGATTCTCCTACCCTTGGAACATTTAAATCCAGATTAAAAACATTTCTCTTTAACAGTCAATAAACATTATAAATCAATACTTGCCAAATCTTCCTCCATTTTCTTTTATTTCGTTCTGCTTGTTTTGATATGTTTCTATTTGTTTTGATAATTCTCATTCATACATAATCATTATTTTGTACTTGTTATCAATTTAATCTATACATATTTGTTATGTTTATACTGTAAAGCGCTTTGAACCCTTTCTGGAATTAAGCGCTATATAAATTTTGTATATTATTATCATTATTATCTTTTAAAGTCACCATCGTTTATGGATTGGAGCGTAGCACTATCGGATAAGCTGGCCAAGCAATTCCATGTCCTCAAAGGTTCGGGCTCAAATCATCTGAGCACTCCGCAGAGAGCAAAAGAAAATCTTGTGGTCCGATTTTCACCAAAATAGCACACTGATGCACCTGGAAGGTGCGTTAATTGCATTTGTTTGCATCTTTATTCTTAAGTGTGTAGTGTTGGTCAAGAGTGCCAATGCAGTTTCTTGTCTCAGTATTTCCTTGTTGATTGCAACATGGCAATATGGTGGGTTCCATTTGACTCGAATTAGTCACAGTCACCATATGGTCACACTCGACCGAAAGTAGTAAATCATAGTTTTGCGCGTCTGCTCAATTTTACGTGGTAGGCACTTATGGGTCTCACACAAGACAGCGCGCATGCGCGGACGAGATTCTCCGATGGAGGTCTGCCAAATGACGGAGCGAGGCGAATGTAGAGTGAAATTTGAAAGGAGGCGAACGTACGAAGTGAGATGAATGTAGAAGGAGGTGAAGTGAATGAAGAGGGAGATTTTTAGAGATAAACAGGGTAATTGTTATAAATGAGCGGAGGCAATCAAAGAATCCAAAGAGCTTTATAAAGCTCTTTGAGAATCACGTCCACCCGCGCTGCCTATAAAGGAAGCCTAACGTCCGCGCTCACTGTCTCATGTGTGAGACCCATAAGTGCGTACCATCTTACGTACGCAACTACCTGTGACGTATAACGGACTACTTCCGGTCGATATACTCTTCGTTACAGTTGACTGAAATCGAAAACACCTTAATTCCACAGGGAATTATATGCTGTATATTTTTCTCTATTACCTCAGTGGTAGAATCTCAGTGGCCGGTAATGACAATAAAGATAATATAAAATAAGTGTAATTTATCAGAAAGAAAAAAAAATTACATCGTCGACCTGTGATATCTCCAATTTATGAAGGATATCGCTTATTATGGAATGCATTAAAATGTGCAACATTTGACCATTAGGTAGTCCATAGAATTCGAAATATGACATTTGCAATATTTCTGAAGAAATATCACTAAAATCATTAATATATTCCTAGAATCATAACCAAATCATCTATTTAAAAAATCTTTCTCTGGATTCTTGGAAAAACTGGCCTATTGAAACTTCTTAAAGGCAGAATACTTCTTTTGCAGCCTAAAATTTGACTTTCCAAGATTGTTGTGTTATGTTGAAGAGTACTAAATGTTAGAACTTATCACCAATCAATTGAGTGCAACGATTGGTCATGATAGGCACATTTATAGTTATTCCAATAATAATTCTTATATTCGGGCCTCGAACTAATGGATCGTGCGTTCAAAAATCAAAACAGCCGTTAACCCTTTAACCTGCGTCAGCCCAGCGTTTTTTTTAGATTAAAGTTGCCTCCCAAGCGCACAGCATACGCTGACCAGACTGTCAACTGACGTTCCGCTTGCGCTCAAGGTGCGTACACCAACCGCCATTCCTCCGTATGACCTGCGTCCAGGGAGTGTTTCTATTAAAGAAAACTCTTGGCCGACGCAGGATGACAACGCAAAGGTGTAAGTCGGTCTATTTAATTGTAGATTAAATATTTTATTATGCGCTACTTATACACAGATAGGTGTATAGTCCAGATCTAGCCGGTTTATTTAATCTTTTNTTGGCGCCACTCTCTGCAAATATGTCGCATCCGGGGGCTCATCTCAAATTGGGGGCCCCAGGGGGCTCAGCTGGGCTGACAAACAACAACAAAAAATTAATAAAAATTCAAACGAATTTGGCGCCCCCTACCTCTGACCCTGGATGGGCGCATGCTCTTGTGAAAAAGTGTGTAAATAGTACGGTAGAAGTATTGAAGTACAGGTACTCTAGTGCATTTGACACAATTCTGCAGTAGAACTGGAAGTACTCTTGCATACTAGTTGACTTGTAGTGAAGTACTGCAATAATACTGCCGTAGTACTGCAGTATCACTGAAGTATTACTACAGTACAGTACCAAATTATTTACTGCAATACTTGTACCCCAGCAGTACTGTAGTTTTTTTTTTTTTTACCATATTAGTACTGCAGTATAAGTACTGCCGTACGGAGAAAAAAAAACAACCCAAAACAAATCAGTGAACGGATCTTGAATATTGAAAATAAATTCATATTTTATTCAGCCAATCATGATTGAAAGAATACAAAAGATGGACGTACATGAGTCGAAAATCAATGGGTACGAATAAAAGTGCTGATTTTAGTTTTGGAACTACATCCGTGACAAACATCTAAACACATAAAATACATGTAACAATAAATGAAATGCTATTTTATAGTTAATTTTGTCCTGTAAATATTGTGTTAGTGTATTGTATTGTATTGTACTTTATTTCCAATCAGTAAAAAGACATGTAACATATAACATACTACGAAATCAGAATACATTTGACAAATCTACATGTGTAAGAATGAGTTACAATTAATAAGACTGGCTGGATTGCCCTTTCAGAAGAATTGAAATAAACACCTCTAATCTTCCAAGGGGTCCAGATACAAAATTCACATGAATCAAACTTTACCTTACTTTGGGTTTAACACCAACACATTGAATACAACACTTGAAACAGTGACACCCGCATTCTAATAGCGAGGTTTAACTTAACCCCAGAGTAATTCATTGCAAATAAGCCCGGTTCTATTGAAAAGTTATTTTAATGCGTTGGATTAAACGACAACTGGTTAGCCCTGGGTTAAGTCTAACTAGCTATCAGAATACGGGCTCAACATTTTAAATTCCAAAATTAAAGACACCGAAATATTTCACATACTGACATTTCAAATTCTAAAATAGATCTGTTCGGGGTGCAAATCCAAATATACGAACATAAACACATAGGATACACACCGCTTGTAAAGACGGTCCTAATTGGTCAATCCGAGTATGATGGTGATAACCTTAATAAATTTACGAATCATAGTGCCGATCGAACCATACATTGTGGGTTCGCCGTCAGGGTTTTGCGCCACTTGAACAAGCAACTAGAATCCAAAATTGTTCAGTCTCCTTTGCACAAAATTTAGTCGCTGGACCCTCAAATTTCCTAATACACGACCCACCCGGGGCAAAATTTGTTACTTTCCCCCGTAAAGAACCATCTTCCAGGCAGGTACAGTCAAACCTGTCTATAGTGGCCATTGTCTATATAGTGACCACCTGTCTACAGTGGCCACTTTTTCTGTTTCCCTTGCGGTGGCCTCTGTAGACAGGTTTGACTATATATAGCAAATATTCCCGTCAATGTTTTATGTATTTTCCCTACCCACCCTGACAAAAAAAAAAGATTTTTTTCCCCCCGAAAATATTCCACTGGATTTGAAAACGATCCGGGCGAAAAGCATGGTGCAATTCATTACCTAGGTCGATAAAATTTCCCTTCAACACCCGGCCCAAGGGCGAGAACCTGAATTATCAAGTGTAAAAGTCCGACTAATGTATTATTTTGTAAAGGTCCTTTGGTAGCAAATGATAAAAACATGTGAAGAAAAGATGATAGTTGCATATGCAGCTGCTGGTTTCCAACGGTAACATTTCAGAGCCTTACTGGATACCACAAATATACTGTTAAGCTGTTAGCTGTGGTCATGATTCATTCGTGCTCTTGCTTACTGCAAACCAGTTTTTTCCATAGTTGCAGCGCCCTCTGGCGTACCATAGCACTTGTGGACATGTATACGGGGACGTTCCACCAACAGCTACATAGTAGCAATGTGATTGAGACAATAAAGAGGCTTTCACTGCTCCGGTCGTCAAGGACTATCCCAGTGTAGAACACGACCAGGTAGATGCACAGAGGTACAATTGAAACGTAAAATAGACCTGTGATGATAAAGACTGTGCGGATCCCCTTTAGTCCCGGAGAATTCGAATCCGCTGGAGTCGATTCGGCGTTGTGACAGGAGAGTTCCATTTGGACTTGTGCCATGTGTATTTGCCGCCAAGCGCGCCTGGCAATGGCCAATAGACGGACGTTGATGTACGTGATGCAAAATAAGGGAAGGGTGAAGAAGACTCCGAATACTGCCATAGCAACATAAGCATCGGTGTCAAGGGTCACGCTCTTCACGCGCATGAAAAAGCAAAAGTCGTTACAGTTGTTCAAAAACGCACTTAGCGGGAACGAGGGGAACGGTAAAAAGAGCACGGATATTCCAAAGAAGGTAACATCCAAGCACACGTAAATAACCTAGAGGCGTTTGACTGTTGCAACGCGAGCATATCTGAACGGATAGCAAATGGCTATATACCGTTGAAGATTTACCAACCCTACGTAGTACGTCATATTGAAAACGCCATACGAAGCAAGAAATGGGACATATTGGCATCCTTTGGACAAGGCCCCCTTCCAGAGCTGGCCAGGTGAGAAAACAGTGATGCCCAAAGTGCCCATTGAGACCCCGCTAATCATGTTTGAGTTAGAGAGACCTAGGAAAAGGACACGACTGACGTCTTCAAACTCATTACGCCATCGATGGAGAACAACAAAGGCAAACGAATTGGACAGGACAGTCAAGACTGTAACGAAAGCAAAGGCAGAAACTTGTAGGTAGCTAACTGGCCCATGTTCCGAATTTAGAGCACAGTGGGCTTGCAGAGATGTAGAATTGTCGCTGCCGTACATCATTTTCTATAATATTCCAACTCGTAAAAACGGAAAATTTAAATTTATGTTGTTTTCAGTTGTTGAAGCTAGGCTACGACCAGCAATTTGGTACAGGAAATGATTCATCCGATTTTAGATGACAAATGTCATTTATATCCGTCCAAATGTAAATCAATATTTTAGCGTGACCACTTCGTCACGTTGGCGTGTCATTATTTTCACATTTTTGATGGTATGTGTAAACAAGTAAATGTGCATTATACAGAAAGGAAATTTTCGCGAGACCGGGTCCGTGAGATTCGTGAAAATAAGACCACCGTAAATATATCAACTTATACAAGTACACGTCCGACAACTCAAATCTTATGACCGTGATAGATGTTTATAATGAATCGCAAAGATGTGACATGGATAGGACTTTAAGAAGAGACACTGTGCGGAGTGAGTTAGGTCAGTACATATTTTGAGTTATCAAAATTTAAGTGTTGGTGATCACTGGTGATGTAATAATGCACGGAGAATCTCTATAAAAACTTTCAGAGTAGACCTTCCTCCACAACCATCCAGGCATTCGTAAGCCCCACAAAGGAAATAAGATGACTTCTTGCTCAATGCATGTAAGTAATGTGTATAATATCATTCGCCACTAAACGGCTGGGGTAATGAACAAGGACATCAAACGTTCACTCAAATAGATTCGCATCTCTCCGCGAAATTAACAAAAGCTGGTAGAAAATAAAAGACACTTTTACTAATATCTTTATTGAACCACTGATTAGTTTGGAACAACGGTGACATCGACATATCGAGAAATGAACGAATTGTGATTGCTTTCGTCATTAGGTTTGGTAGTTCATTTGTCAATTGAATGAACTCTTGTAGAAATAGATGATTGTTCTTTGTGGCAATATTAGTTTGCCTCTGGATACGTGAGTGATGTCAAATGGTAATATTAATCTGAAAGTACGAGTTCTTAATTATCCATTGGCAACTGGAACTGGGTATTCCCTTTACAATGCCTATGGTAATTGCAGAATTCCGTAGTCAATGGGATAATGCTGAAGTACAAAAGCAAGATCATCAATATACAACCAGTTTTCCGGTTAACAATGGTCTTGTTTGGCGATGATGCGCAAGGAAAGAGAGAGAAGGATATGATGTGGATAGCTTTCCGTGATTCGTTCAATTTCCTGTTGTCAATCATTTAAACAAGCAATTCAGATTCTGACAATTATCTGACAGCTGTAACTTACTCAAGTTTAGGATGCTCAAAGTAGATTCTGACTTTTTAGACTAGACTACTTCACACAGTGGAATAAATGAAGGAACATACAAGAGCACGCGCATTCTAAAAGCCCCCCCCCCCCCCCCCCCCCCACGGTGTGCGCATGCACGAAGCCTGATTAGGACGTACGGAGCCGAAGGTTTTGTTGCTATTGTGAGCCTGGCCTCTTGCTGTTACGAGCAGTAGATTTGATCGAAAGTCACCCAAGCATGTCAGCAAACCCAATATGACCATGACGATGAAGTTGTAAGGGTTTATGTAATCATGGTAATAGGAGGTCCTGTATTTTCATACTTTGATATTTTGGCGTATTTTCAATGCTTCTGATGAAATAGCACTTCCGTAACCTAGGCAGTGTTTCACCAAGATAAGAAAGAATATAAGAACAACTGGTATCCCTTCTTGTGCGTCATGATTCATAATGGTACGCGCATTAAGCGCAAGAATTGATACCAGTCGATCTTAAAGTCTGCGTAAATTGAAGAACGATTTTGTGAAACGATTTGGTGAAGTACCGTCATTGCTATAAACCTATTTGTATGTTTGATTAAGAAAACACGCCGCAATGTTCTCAGATTCATGTCAAAACCCTAAAAATTGTGTGTTCGAAATGTGTATACAGACGGTTGTCGGTGTTGCATCTGATGTGCGAATCAAATCGTCCGTATTCTCATGAAGTGACGGGAGCCAAAGGGTATATTGTTGCATGGGGACAAATAAATCCGGACATAGCGCCAATACAACAGGCATCTCATCAAACAACGTGCTAATTCTATAAAAGGACACATTTCAAAGGAGGTGTAACTTATTTCGTGTAACAATACCCTCTTGCTCCCGTGAAAAAACGGACGAAATTACAAGTGCGCAACTGGTGTG
Source organism: Temnopleurus reevesii (assembly GCA_036244855.1). Classification (NCBI taxonomy): domain Eukaryota; kingdom Metazoa; phylum Echinodermata; class Echinoidea; order Temnopleuroida; family Temnopleuridae; genus Temnopleurus; species Temnopleurus reevesii. The sequence continues at coordinate 92,682 of BQKZ01001845.1, read as the reverse complement.
CTCATTAGATGCACACTCGTTTCTTACCGTCCAAAATCCTCTTTCCACATATTTGAAAAACTAACTATGTTACATAAGAATGACGGCAAACGAATTACATTTTTTTTTAAACACGATGTTCAAAAAGCGGATTGTGGTAAATGTAATCTCCTCAATGCATTTTTAACACTCCCTAATGTGCAACTTATATCAAGGGCTGCTGAAAGTATTGTCCATTCACTCATCACATCGAGACTCGAATTCTGAAATAGTCTGCATGCTCGCTTTCCTCCTTTGGGCAGGTTTCAAGCTGTACAGAATGCAGCTGCACGTCTTCTAACATGGCCAGGGGAGTTTGGCCACATCACCCCAGCACTTTCTGATCTTCACTGGCTTTCCAACAAGAGAGGAATCGAATTCAAAGTCATTCTTCTCACTCTCAAGGCAATTCATGGTCAAGCTTTAGAATATGCTCCATCTCTCATTTAACATCGCCATTCCCGTCCTGTCTATACAGGGTGTTCTGATAAAGTTTTCGAATTCATTTGGTACAGTAACAGTCACAGTCGACCGGAAGTAACAGTCTGCGCTCATTTGTTCACTTCCGACATCACTTTCTATTTCAGTCTATTATTTCTAGATGATGTCACATTGTCATACACGCTAGAAGCGGGCGCTTGTCTACGGGATCGTCACCATGGTCACAGAGCAGTGAACGGGAAAATCAAGAAATGTTCGTCACAGATTGATCATAGCTCTAACGAGACAATGCGCTGCTGCGCGCAAGATTTGACGTGTACTTTGGGTTGATTGTGACTGTGACTGTGACTAATAAAATCGAGAATCCCACTTTCTCCAAACACCTATGACGAATCTGAAGGGATAAGGAGATCGAGCTTTTCATCCATCGCACTTAGCTGGTGGAACTCTTCCTTCAGCTCTTCGCGAGATCGATAACGTAGACGAATCTAAAGCTGCAATCAAGATTCACTTGTTTCGGAGAGCATTTCAATGCTGGCATTCTTTAGAGGAGTCTGCTCCGTTCAATGTCTTTTTAACAGATATATAGTGCAATGAAAATGTTGTTATCAACGCTTAGCGGTCTCATGCCTATTTCCGATCGCGGATAGAATATTCACTGCGAATTTGTATTACACTTGAAAGATTTCCACACTTCCAATGCTCGGGACTGGACCTTAGCAGTGCTCAAGAGGTAAACGGGGATATTCCACCAGCAACTGCAGACAAGAAGCATGTTTGAAGCCAACAACAGGTAGTCTAGAATGCGACCATCGATTGCAATCCCTGAGAACATCAATCCATGAACTGTTAGAAAAGGAACAACTGATATATAGTAAAGACCAGTTATGGTGAGTACAGTAGAAAGTGCCTTTAGTCCTGGTCTAGTTGGGTTTCCTTTGACTTGAACATTTTGAGTCTGGCCTGGTGGACCTATGAATTCATGCCTTTTCTTGCTGGCTCTTCTCGCAATGATCAATAACCTGATATTGATATAGATGAGCGTGACCAAAGGGATTGAGAAGGAAATGCCAAATAGTGCAGCTAAACTAGGCAGACTGTACTTAAACGTGTTGGCAAGGTTTTCTGTGAACACAAACGACCTGTGTCGGCACCAGGTCTTTACCAAACCGCTGACAGGGAATCCAGGAACCGGAATAAGAGGGGCAACAATCGCAAGGGCCAAGACATCCGTTAAGATTGAAGTTAGTCCAACACGCTTTACTGTAGCGAGACGTATAGACCTGAGTGGGTAACGGATGATAAAGTATCGATGGGCATTCATTAGCACAACACAGTATGTCGAGTTGAAGACCATAAATGTGGCGGAGAACGGTATAAAATGGCAGAATCGGGTAAAACTGTGTCCTTCGACGATTTGAAAGGTGATCCCAAAAGATATGCACAGATATACACCGCTCACCATGTTGATGGCGGCGAGTTTGCCGAAGAGAACGCGACTGACGTCTTCAAATTCGTGACTCCAGCGATGAAGAATGACCAACGCATAGGAATTGAAGGCTATAATCAGAGCAATCATAAAACTAAAGTAGACAACATTCACATAGTTGGCCACTGAAGGACTTGAAGATCGAGTATCATTCCACGTGGCATCCATTGCAAACGGTAAACTTTCAATTTATCCGCAAATATATAAACGACAAGAAATTGGTGGACTGTCAGTTTTTCACTGAGCGCAAATGTATACTTCTCAGTACAACCTTTGCTGGAGCTTTGTTGTCGTCCCGACTGTGGCACGGCGTATGTCTTCTTTATTAGAGAAACGGGTAGCACACTCTAATTCTAAGTCTAAATAAAACTTCTGTTGTTCATTTCCCAGCTCTTTTGTATTGTGTTAATGGAAGATCGGACCTTTTCCCGTTCTGACGTTTAAAGGTACTGTCCTAATAACGCTTAAGTAATCCGCCATTGCAGCGGTGAAATACCAGTAGCGAAATATGGACTTCTGTGGAAGCCTATTGGCACAGACTGACAACCTTGAACGCTGAGGACGTATTTACGGGTATCAGCTGGAAAATGGCAAATGTGTGACAGCATCCCGACTGCACCTTCTGTATTCTTTTGCCAGTCGATTCTGAGAAACGCAGGACGTGTCAATTTTCGTGTGCAAAAACGGAGAACCGTCATTTGTCCCCAACGCCAGACCCGTTGTCTGGCGATCTCGCGTTGTGGGCCAACGTAGAACACCGAAATCGCCAGACATCCGTACAGCGAATCAGCGATTGCCTAGTTATCCCGTAATCAACGATTATTCAGTGAACCGAGTTGACGTCGGATACCGTTCTAAGTACAAAAAAATACGAAAATGAGGAAACAACGGAGGACGGTAATTTGTTTCGAGATGAACGGTCATGGCTGCTTGAATTTTGGCCACTACCCCGCGATCTTTGGAAAGTGAAAGCCTTGTCTTAATTGTGAATGAACGTTAAAACCCCGAGTACGTCTGACTTCCACCCAGTTTATTTGCTTGAATAAAAGGGGGGGGGGGGGGGGCTTATCAACGAAATAATTGCGATGCAGTGAATGGAATCGTAACAAGGAAGAAATGATACTTGGATTAATTTAATTAAGCAGGTAGCGATAACCATCTCTCTGGCACATTGTGTTCAAAGCAATGCTAAACAATGGTATATCAACCCTAAAGCAAATCAAATCATCATAAAAGCAACGACGAAGAAATACTGAGATCAAATGGATTTTCCATTAGCCTAAATACTGAGGGGTTTCATCTTGCTAATGATGAAATTGGTAAAGTGAAAACGCGTGTTTTGTAATGACCGTAACTTATTTGGAGTGAACTAAAAGTATGTGTCTATAATAGAGCATGTCTCCTATTACAGTGGTTGCCTGGGCAGGCACAATTTATTTTTGAGTGGGTTCGCATGTTATGTCGATTAAGTGTCCAGTGGAAGAGGATCTTCGCTTCTCCACTTTAAACACGATATAAAGTATTTTTCGAAAAGTTAAGTGGAACGCAATTTCAATGCTCCTTTGTAATGCTATTGAATTCGGTACCGACTGGTCATTGTTGTGTCCGCTCAGTTGAATACACGGTGTACGGATCTATTGTCTGTGTTCTAGTTAACTTTTCGGAAATAGTTTATATTATGTTTAAGGTACTTTTAACGATTTTATTATAATTTTTCGGGAGGGGGAGTGGGTGTCGAATTGGAAGGTCAGGAGGGGGCGACGAATGGGTAGGTTGGGTGAGGACGATCGACATTCCTATCTTATGTTGGTCTGCCATTATGAATAGAATAAGCTTTAACAAATGAAATGTTGCCTGCTGTAGTATGGATGTGCATACAGTAGTCATAATTATATACCATTATTCCCTGTAGCTATACTGATTACGGTTATTCTTAAAGACAATGGCTAACAAAGTTGGCTGATTTACCCGATGCAATGTTGATTATAATAAAAACAGTTTAAAACAAATCCCGAGGATCCCCATTAGCGGCAGCTAGGCATCATGATATGAGTGAAACTTTGCAAAGTAATAACTTCTGAACGGATTGTTTGATTCTATTCAAATAGTTACAGTTTGTTTATCTAATTTGTCATCATACATTGAGATCATGATTATTCTAAGGATGCATCTCCCTTAGATATTTATAGTGAGTTGTTACAAGACTTGAAACGATTCCAAGCTTGAAGCATCCTCGAACGCACAGCCTTCGTGGTCAGCATATACACCGGGACGTTCCACCAACAGCTGCAAACCAANGGGGGGGGGGGGGGGGGTGTCGAATTGGAAGGTCAGGTGGGGGCGCCGAGTGGGTAGGTTGGGTGAGGACGATCGACATTCCTATATTATGTTGGTCTGTCATTATGAATAGAATCAGCTATAACAAATGAAATGTTCTCTGCTGTTGGTATAGTTGTACATCCACATATGTCTATACCCTACTTCTCTTCAGCTATGTCAAAAACGTCTGCATATTGTCGATCTCGAGGATCCCCATTAGCGGCAGGGTTCATGAAAATCTCGAATCTTTTCAAGTCCACAACTTCTGAACGGATTGTTTGATTTTGTTCAATAAGTTACATTTTGCTAATCTAATTATGACCTTCATACATTGAGTTCTTGATTAGTCAATGAGTGGGTCCTCTTTGGATGTTTACAGTGAGTTGTTACAGGACTTGAAACGATTCCAAGCTTTAAGCATCCTCGAACGCACAGCCTTCGTGGTCAGCATATACACCGGGACGTTCCACCAACAGCTGCATACTAAAAGCAAAGAAACAGTAAGAGCTCTGCAAGTACGTCAAAAAGTCTCCCAAAGTTGTGGATCTCAAGGATCCCCATTAGCGGCAAGCATCATGATATTATTGAAACATTGCAAACTCTTAACTTTTGAAGGGATTGATTATGTTCGAATATCCACATATTCTTTATGAAATTTGTCTTCATACAGTCATACATCTTTACCAGGAGATATTTATTGCGAGTTGTTGCAGAACTTGAAACGATTTTACGCTTGAATCAACTTCTGCACCGGCACGTTATTCCTCTAACAGTTGCAGACCTTATAAACCAAATGAATGGTAAAGTTTGCAGCAAGCGTCTATCAAAACGCCTGCCTAGTTGTCGACCTCGAGGATCCCATTTAGCGGCAGAGTTCATGATAATATTGAAACTTTGAAAAGTCATACATTTTGAACGGACTGTTTGATGTTTTTCAAATAGTTACACTTTGTTCTTCTCATTATGTCGTCATACATGGAGGTCACGATTATTCCATAAGTGGATCCCATTTATATGTTTACATTGAGTTGTTAAAGGACTTGAAACGATTCCAAGCTTGAAGCATCCTCGAACGCACAGCCTTCGTGGTCAGCATATACACCGGGACGTTCCACCAACAGCTGCAAACCAAAAGCATGTATGACGTCAACAGGAGATGATGTAAGACTTGGGCATTAACAGAGAAACCAAACGCTTTATAACACGTAGCAATCAAATGAGGGGCGAGAGATATGTAGTAGCTAATCGTGATGATGAGAACGGTTCGAAGACCCTTCAGTCCCGGTGTGTCAGAATTGGCGTCCCCTGGCGTCTGTTCACTCGAAGGTCTTATCCCGTGTTTCTGCCGACTTGCGCCTCTCGCTATCATGAAAAGACGCGTGTTGATATAGGCAAGTAAAACGATTGGGATGATATAGAGGATGCAATATATGACATCGACAACTAGTGTACCACCGCCTATAATTATGTCTGGATTTTTTGTAAAAACAAATAAGTATTGACAGTAAGATTTGACAAAGTCGGTCATAGGAAATGCAATTGCTGGATAATGTGGCAGCGACAAGCCGATAGCTGTGACGTCGATGGCAACCGAAACAAGAGTAAGCCGCTTGACTGAAGCAATACGAATGTACATAAACGGGTAGGAGATAGCAACGTAACGGTGTATGTTCATTAGCAAAACGTGGTATGTCGACGTCAATACCATGAAATTGGCAACGAACGGTACAAAGTGGCAAAAATGTTCAGAGATTGGCCCCTTGACAGCATTTAAGATAGCCCCAAAGATGCTTAAGGTCGCGCCGCTGCTCAGGTTTACGATAGAAAGACTGATGAAGAGTATACGGCTAAGGTCTTCTAGTTCGTATCGCCAGCGATGTAGAATAGCCAACGCTGCTGAATTTAAAATGACGATAAGAATTGAGATCACACTGAAGAGGGCTGCAGTTCCGTATTCAGACGCTGTCGGCTCCAAATAATGTGTCGAATTTAAGCTGGAATCCATCGTAATTGTCGAATGTCTGAATACGTGCTGAATAAATTTACCCAAAGAGACTAAAAAGGACCGGACCTACGTATTCAAGTAATGTCTATCCTGCTTAACGGCAGTATATAAATCATAGTTGAAAGAGGCTTTCCATTGGGTGTTCAAATAGCATATAATTTTCAAACGGAGGACAGATATAAACTACAGTATGAGGTAAAACAGGTGAAATTACGCTCAAGTTTTTCATTCCAACAGTTCTCCTGCAGACCATGCAAAACATCAATCGTAACGAAAAAAGCTAGTGAGTCGTTTGCATGTTAAGCTTCAATATTTTAAGCTAATAACAGTCTCGGTTCAAAAATTGACACATGTTCATTGTCATTAGGTTAATGTCGATTCTTCGCTGATGATGTGTAATCTGTGACAAAGGCTGCAGTCTTTCATAATGAACTGGAAATTATTGGACATAATATAAAAGCGGTGTTATTAAGCATGTTAAGTGGTTGCGCGACGCAGTGATGAAAGAATCAAACATGTCAAAGCAGTTTACGTTAATTATAATTTCATGAGACGGCAGCGTTATGGTTATTTAGAGATGTACCCTTTTCCGAGCAGTCTCTCTGGCATTTACATGTGTATTTATCATGTTATTTATTTATTTAGTTTCATTAATGAAATAAACCAAAAATTGGCGAAAGAAAAGCACTTATCCTTGTAGGGATTAGCCTTAAAAAGAACACAAAATAATAGGTTAGCCTGCTCTCTTCTTCAGTTGCCAGGGAGCAGTAAAAAAAGAAAGAAACCGATTCGTTTCTGACCCGAACGCGAGAAAACGTTCGGAACTGGCAAGACGAATCATCAGACTAACCTGTTTCAAACTGGAGGATGCGCAGAAAACACCACAGCGCGTATGTCTAATAATGATAATGGTGGCTACTTGTATAGCGCACAGGTCCACCTTATCGGTGCTCATGCTGAAAGCTGTACACTCACTATATACCCGGCTCTAGCTGGCAGCCATTACGGCGCTCTGCATTGCAAGGAATTTCTTCCCGCCGTCCCCATTTACCTCACCTGGGTCGAGTGCAGCACATGCAGTGTGGGTGAATTTCTTACTGAAAGAAATTGACGCCATAGGTGGGATTCGAACCTGCGACCCTCTGGTTGAAATGCGAGAGTCAGATC